>PVKV010004456.1:11163-128047 GCA_004027835.1 Alouatta palliata
CTGCTGTCCCTCCCTTGGCCCCCCCCAACAGACCCCAGTGTGTGATGCTCCCCTCCCTGTGTCCATGTGTTCTCCTAGTTCAACACCTGCCTATGAGTGAGAACATGCAGTGTTTGATTTCCTGTTCTTGTGTCAGTTTGCTGAGAATGATGGTTTCCAGATTCATCCATGTCCCTACAAAGAACACAAACTCATCTTTTTTATGGCTGCATAGTATTCCATGGTGTATATGTGCCACATTTTCCTTGCCCAGTCTATCGTTGATGGGCATTTGGGCTGGTTCCAGGTCTTTGCTATCGTAAACAGTGCCACATTGAACATACGTGTGCAAGTGTCTTTATAATAGAATGATTTATAATCCTTTGGGTATATACTCAGTAATGGGATTGCTGGGTCAAATGGAATTTCCATTTCTAGGTCCTTGAGGAATCACCACACTGTCTTCCACAGTGGTTGAACTAGTTTACAACAGTGTAAAAGCATTCCTATTTCTCCACATCCTCTCCAGCATCTGTTGTCTCCAGATTTTTTAGTGATCACCATTCTAACTGGCTTGAGGTGGTATCTCAATGTGGTTTTGATTTGCATTTCTATAATAATCCGTGATGATGAGCATTTTTTTTTAGTTTGTTGGCCTCATATATGTCTTCTTTTGAAAAGTGTCTGTTCACATCCTTCTCCCACTTTTGGATGGGTTTGTTTCACCTGTAAATCTGTTTTAGTTCTTTGTAGATTCTGGATATTAGCCCTTTGTCAGATGGTAGGTTGCAAACATTTTTTCCCATTCTCTCGGTTGCCGGTTCGTTCTGTGGGAAGATTCCTGCGTCAGAGGGTGGGCCCGAGGGGCGCGGGATGCAGCCGCGCCCACCACCCCGCCCCGCGTCACCGCGTCTTCCGGAAACTCCACGCCCCTGGGTACTCGGTTTCCCCGGATGGTTCCGGAAGAGCGCGCCGCTGCTGTCGGAGAGAGCAAGGCTGGTCGGGAGTCCGCTTTAGTCGGGGCGGCGCGGAGGGGCCCGGCCGGAGGCTCAAGCGCCTGCGGGCTCGCTGGAGAGGCTCGAATCCGTGTGCCGCGCACCCCCGGGGACTTGCACGGGCTGAGCCTGCGGGGTGGCACGGCGGGAATCGCAGCGCCCGGGTCCCCGCCCCGCCGGCCGCGGAGGCAGCGAGCGGGAGAGCACAGCGGGTCGCTGCGAGCCGGAGGCGCTGAGAGACAAAGGCAGGCGAGATTTGGGCGCAGCTGGGGAGCAGGCAAAGAGAAAGCGAAAGCCGCGCCCCAGGCCGGTGACTAAGTGAAGGCGCCGCGGAGCTCTCCAGACGCCGGCGGTACCCGGACCTGCCTGGCTGACCCCGGCGCGCCGCAGCCATGGCCATCGCCCGCCTGGCCACGGAGTACGTGTTCTCGGATTTCTTGCTGAAGGAGCCCACCGAGCCCAAGTTCAAGGGGCTGCGACTGGAGCTGGCCGTGGACAAGATGGTCACGTGCATCGCCGTGGGGCTGCCCCTGCTGCTCATCTCCCTGGCCTTCGCCCAGGAGATCTCGATTGGTAAGCCTCGCCCAGGTCGGAGGGGAGGGCCGTCTGGGTCTGGCCGAGTGAGCTGTGATCTTAAGATTTTACGGCTCGTAGGCCCAAGTCTGGGCACGCCCAACTGTGATGGTCGTAAATATCAGGTAGGATGGTGGCCCCGGTTTTATAGTCCAAAGTGTTCTTTGGTCAGGTGTTTCATTGGTACCACTGTCTACCCTGCTTGCATCCCTACTTCAGTTCTCTTGTTCCCTGAGACCCACTGATGGGACTGTGGCTTACAGTTCATGTCCTACCTTTAGAACTGGCACCTTGCCACCAGATTTGCCGAGAATAGCTGTGTCGCCTCTTTTCTTCCCTGTCTCCTACATACTTGTCCAGCCGCCTAAAATGTACCCGAGAAGTTCCTGAGTGGCCACATGGAGAATGTGAAATCGGTGTTCCATGAGAAGTGTGTTCTTTCACTGTCTTACATTTAATTGGTATTTGCTGAGATCTTAGCTCTGCAGGGTTGTGAATGATAGGAAATATTTGCACTTGGCAGGCAATAGAGGGATCCTCCATTTGGACGATCTTATGAATGTGAGATGAACAAGTCCCTTTCCTGTAAATTCTCATTTGAGCTTCACAGCTGTTGTTTGAAATTGGAAACTGGTGGGTTGGGCAGAATCACGTGGCTTCGTGGCTGCTCCTCCTCATCAGCTGTTCTGACTTTCTACACAGGAGAGAGTTTTATCAATAAACAGGAAGGTAGTGCAGGAGGGTTAAATACAGTTCTGTGGCAAGGGGAAGAGAGAGGGCCTAGTGTGGCTGGACTTTGGGGAAACTTTTGTCAGAGGGTGGGTGGGATTTGGATAAGCAGGAATAAGACCTTGTTAAGGTTTTAAGATGGCAGAGGATGTTATATGTTCCTAGAAAGAGAGAGACAGTGATTGTCCTAGCCGGCAGGAGGATTAGTCAAGAGTTCCTGGGGTCTGAGAGTGAATATGGGCCTGGGTCAGCCTGGAACAGAAGAGTATAGAATGATGGTTTCAGAACTGTGAAGTTTATTGTTTGAGCAGAGGACAGACTGGTTGAAAACAATACCATTAAGTAAATACTAGCTTGTTGGTGGCATATAGGGTTTGGGAAGGAGGTGAGAGGATGGGACTGGAGGGCCAGGTGCCTTAAAGCGTGGCGTCTATTGAAGTCTTGTGCACAGATGGTGTGAATGGAGGAAAATGGGTGGGTGATTGCTGTAAGATCAAGAAGTAAATAAGCAGCACGTGAGTGCCTAGTTTGTAAAAGGCCATGAAGGGCAGTACTGGTCAAACTTACTTCGAAGGCTGTATGTCTAGGTGAGTGGAGTGTGGTGTTGGGAGTGGTGGGAATAGTGAAGTTGAAGGAAGAGTTGGTTCGGAAAGAGTGACCATGAGTGTGATTTTGCAATCTGCAGCACTAAGTTGTTCAGTTTGGCAGGAAGCTGCCAAACTCATTGTGGAAAATTAGTTTCTAGTTTTCCTGCTCTTTGCATAGGCATAGTCATTGGGATTTTCATTCACTTTCTACTTGACAGTGAATTGAGGCTTCCAGCTGAAAGGAAAACCACCAAATAGCGTGTGTCCTGGAGATAATCTCTCCCTTCAGTCAACTCTTTCTTGAGTACTGGCTGTGTGCTGAACTCAGTGCTGAGCTCCAAGGACCCGGGAGTAAGAGGCCTGGTCCCTGTCTTGGAGGTGCAAGTCTTGGGTACCTGCTTGAGACAGAAAGGCAGGAGGGAGGAGTTGGTCGCCCTCTGTGACCAGTCTCCACCTCTAGTGCATGTACTAGAGGGACCGTTAAGGCACCTGCACCTGTAATGCCTTAGATACATCTAAATTGGTGGGCTGCCTGAGAGGTAGTTTTGGGTGATTGGGAGTGGTTTTACCTAGCAAGGGTGTGAGCTCATGCTGTGTGCATAGCACTGTTGTGTGCTGAGGGAGATGGGAAAGGATTTTGAGACCTTGTTCTCGCCCTGCCCTCTCCCTGGCCTATGGCAGTTTAGTATGCAGTTGGGCATTAGAACATATCTGTTAGCAGGTAACATCATTCAGCTGTGTGTAATTCAGCACCCAGACAGGTGTGGAGCTATGAGCTCCAGGCTGGTGAAGGTTGGCAGGCACTTGGGTGAGGCGCTGTCGAGCAGGATCCCATGTTTTCTGAAGTGTTTTCAGGAATTCCAAGGGAGGACAGACATGTGGGATGAAGCGAACGGAACCAGAGAAGACCTATTAGATCAGGTATACATTTAGATAAAACCAGAAGAAGAGCTTTTGAGAATAGGGGAGAGGTACATAGATTAATACATGGTGTTTGTACAGTGGGAGGAATCATGTACTGCAGCATTTAATTTTGTGTGGTTAGCAATATGCACTCAGCCAAAAACAAACCAAAAAAGATAAGAACGACAATAAAGGGAGAGTGAAGTAATTGAAGTGGAGCTGGCAGTTTGCCCACCATATTGGTCAATGAACACAGGCCCCAGGTAGACATTGAGATAAGGCCTGCAGACTTAAAACATGGCTTCATCCTCCCTCTGTTGATAATTACTCCTCCTCTCTCTGGTGCTTGGAATACTCTTCTGTTGAACTTCACAGAGCGTTATAACTTGTCTATGCGTGTTTTGCATGGCCACTGAAACTACTCTCAACATTTGTTGAGTGAATGAAAGGTGATAGCTTTGGCATCATGAGATGTTGTTTATTGATTCTGGTGTGCATGATACTATACCTTGGCCATGACATGTCAGATACACGTAGGACATAGAATCGGCCCCCTGGAAGCACGGTCTTGCAGAGAAGTTGAACGCATAACCCTCCTAATGCAGGATTCATGGAATCTGGGCAGTGTCAAAAGTGTGAACTAAAGCCTGGTGCTCTGGGAAAGCAGAAGGAGGGGTTTCTTCTGATTCGGGAACGGTGAGAGTTTCAGGGCAAAGTTGACCCCTGAGGCAGGATTCCGAGTGTGTGGAGCAGTGCTGGCTGAGGCTGAGATGTGTGAGACAAGATGTAGCCGCTGCAGCTCTAGCAGCACAGTCACCCGGAGAGGTGGAAGCCAGAGTAAGTGTCCAGGGGCTCCACATGAAAGAGGGCACAGCAAGTCCCACTGTGTTCCTGTTAGTGTTGGGGTGTGTGTGTGTAAAATTAGAAACGGGAAAATCAACTGTAATTACATGTTTTTCCTTTTCCACCTGTATGATAAACTAGTATATGTTAGAATTCAACTTGTGATAAAAATCCCCTTAAGCACAAAATATATTTTCCAGTTACTTTCCAAAAACTAAATTTCCTGTCAACTGATATTTTGTAAAATAGGATTCAAGTTGAAACTTTGTGGTGATTTTCCCTTTATAGGAAATTTCCTTTGTGCAGAACACGCATAGACAGGTTATAATGTTCTGTGTGAACTTCAACAAAAGAGTATTTCAGGCACTGGAGAGGGAAGGAGTGATTATCAACAGAGGGAGGATGAAGCCACATTTTAAATCTGCGGACCGTATCTCAATGCCTTTTTTTACTTTAAAGAAAGGATTTTTTACTTTAAAGAAAATCCATTAAATCAAAAAATGTGCATGGATTGTGTTTCAGATTTCAGAGCAGGTTCTCTGTTGGGTTGGAAGTGTTGCAGGTTAGAGAGAGGGAATGTCCTCATATGAGAAAATACTTGGCTTCATATTAAAGGCTTCCCTTTAGACTTTGGCCTGTTCTCTCACTAAAGTCAGCCAGTCCTCGGAGGTTCTGGCTTCTTGCCTCCCACAGCAGCTCACACAGGTCCCATGTGGTAGGCAGTGGTGTGGGGCTGTCCGGGCTGGTGGGACTCGGTTGGGGACAGAGAGCAGAAGGGACTCTGCTTTGTTCATTCACCAGATCTTCGTCTGCCTGCCCACAGGTTGAGGGTGACTGCAGAAGTTATGTGGTCTGGAGGGGCATGGTAGGGCTGGTATCACGGTCACGGTGCAGGGCAACTTTGGTAGTCTTTGCAGCAGCCTGTGGCTTGCAGCCACTCATTGGTCCACATGTGCCCGGTGATAGTGAGAATTATAAGCAGAAACACTCTTGAAGGAGTGGACAGGAGACTGTTCTGAGTTGTGGCTGAGAGCATTTTAAGGCTTTTGGCCAGTGAGATACTAAAGATTGAATATAAGAACTAAAGTTTGCACCTGTCTGGTTAGGCCTGATGCTTCTACTCAGCCTTTCTAAAATACTGCAGGCCTGCTTCCCCTGAGATTCAGTTGGGTAGGGGGAAGATAAGTGACACACGGCAGAAGACAGTTTAAATTTAATTGTGACTTTGGACTAGAAAGGCTGTGTAGTGGGAGCCAGACAAGAGAGAATCAGTGGTTTCACCAGCCCTCATTTTTTCACCAGCCCTCTTGCCATCTATCATGTCTTGCCCTCAACAAGTGCTCAATAGAAATTTAGTGAAGGAAGTGCCAGCGCTCACTAGGGAGCTCTCCCAGAATGGCTGGGCTGAGGGAATGGAGGGGGTGTTCTGGCTAAGGGTCCCAGTTGCTTGGAAGTGAGCCCTCTGAGTGCCATTTAATGATACAGGTGCTGTCCTGGGTCAGGCCTGTCTTGCCCCACTCCCAGACACCTGCCTCTGATGATAGCAATAAAGGATGTATGTCATGATAGGTAAGTGGTCCCACTTGATTTATAAACTGAGGCTATGTTGCAAGTGCCTCATTCTTTTTTTGTGTTGTTTTTGTGAGGAGTAAGAATCTGTGTTCAAAGTGCAGAATGGCTATACTGTGGAAGAAGGACGTGTGTGATCTGTGAGGCCTGGTTACCCTGTGGGTGCTACTGTTGTGCAAGCTGCTGAGAGACAGTGCCTGGAGGCCCTTTTTGCAGTAGGAAAAATGGCTCCCTTAGCTACCACACCCTTCTGTGCTACTCATTTCTGTCCTCCAGACCACAGCACCAGTTTGGGCCCTTGTTACTTCTCCTTTGCAAAACTTTGACAGCCTGTTAACCAGCCTCCCCATGTCCACTCTCTGCATTCCAATCCATTCTACACATGGCTGGCAGACTAATCATCTTAAAGCACAACATCCTTCATATTCCTCCAGAACCTCCTAATGCCTTCTGAAAAAAGTCTGAACTACCTCCTTTGCCCCAGCCTTTTCATCTCTTGACTTCCCCCTACACCAGTGTCCGGTGGTTCTACATCCTATTTGCCAACAAGTTCTCCATGTGGCTTCTATTTTAAATTTATTAAAAGTAGGATGACATCATCCCGAATGTAAAAAATTGCGAAAACCGAGGGCAGTTTACGCAACTGCTGAAATCCTAGCACATCTGCTCTCAGATGCCGCTAGAGGTGCAGCACATTTCATTGAGGGGGAGAGGTATAGGAAACAGCGGGGCAACAACTGTATAGAATGTAAGCGTGACAGCATGGTGTGACCTTCAAGCTCTGAAATTCTAGAAGTATTTCTCTAAACTGTTGAAGAAACGAATTCCCTAAGTGTGCTGCAGTTATGGACTGAATGTTTGTGTCTCCCAACCCCAGAATTCATATGTTGAGGCCCTGATCCCCAATGTGATGATAATTGGAGAGCCCTTTGGGAGGTAATTACATTTGGATGAGGTCATGAGAATGGGACCTTCATGATGGGATGCCCTTAGAAAAAGAGGAAGAAATCCCTCTTTCTCCCCTGCCCTCCCCCTAACTCCCTCTCCCTCTCACTACTCCCCCTTCCTCTGTTTTTCCATCTTCCTCTCTCCACAAGTGTGGCCACAAGGAAAGTTGTGAGTGCGGAAGGAGAACATGGCCATCTGCAAACGAGGGAAAGAGCTCTCCCCAGACACTGAATCTGCTGGCACTTTGATCTTGAACTTCCCAGAACTGTGCTAAAATAATTGTTGTTTAAGCCACCCAGTCTGTGGCATTTTCTTACAGCAGCCTAGACTAAGACAAAACTGTCGACAGACCAGAGCTTGGTTGGGATTCATCTTCGAGGGGTCTTTTAACAGGATCTCCTCTGCCCTGGGCTTAGGGCTGTACAAAGTCTGAGGCCTCAGGGGTTGCTTTGATTCCTTCGTGCCTAAAGTGACACATACCCCCTAGGAAGGAGAGCCTGGGAAGGAAACGCCTCCTGCCAGGATGTTTCTTGCCCTGAATCTTCCTGGTTGGACCAGGTGGGCAGCTGGGGCAGCCAGTAGTCTACTAGAGAAAGGGTGTCTGGTCAACTGGGGACCCTGCCTCCCTCCCCAGCTGCCCTCCCAGTGGGCAGCCACAGTTCTGGGCATAGAGGCACTTGGTCTTTCTGAGTTAGTGTTGCTCTTTTGCTCTCATTACAGGGCAGGCATTGGGCCAGCCCCAGTGAGCCAAAGGACAGATATAACTGCAGCTGCTTCCAATATCGTTTACTTGGAGTTCCCCTTTCGCTTCCTGCAACTGAGTCAACAGCTGGGTGCCTTAAGTCATCTGCTCTGTTGTGGCTGAATTTAGGCCTGTTTTTGGGAATACCTTCAGGCTGCTTTTCAGCATGTACCAGCTGGCAAAGCAGATGGATTCTTTTCAGGGTTGTCTATTAGAGTGGGCCAATATTTAGGGTTTCATGGTATGGCTCCTATAATAGTACATCTTGAACTCATACTTAGAACCAAAGAGCCAAGAGAGACTCCTAACCCCTCCAGAAGGATGCATGCTGTCCAGAGACTCTACTGTTGGATACATGTTTTACTTGGTTAATGTTTTTCTTGTGCAAGTAGTACCTAAATACATTATCACGGTAAAGGATTCATAAATGTCTTTCACCATGAGCTGGAGGTGGGTGGACACTGTGCAGCCTTATTGCTGCACTTTCTCTGCATTAATATAAAGTGTACACCTTATTTTTTAAAACAAATTGAGTCATACCATAGTGGTTTGCTTTTTCTCACTTAGAATGTTTGGAGAGCTTTCCATGCCAGTACATAGGTGTCACCTCACTGTTTTTTATCATAGAACAGTATTCCATAGCTTAGAATATTCTTATAATTTAAGCAGTCCCCTAATGATGAACATTTGCATTCTTTCAAAATTTGTACTCACACATAAAGCTTGTTTGCATGAAAATCTTTGTAAGTATTTCTTTCCTCCTAACAGTGAAAGAAAAGGAGACTGCAGCAGTATTGGTTTCCAGGAGGATGAAATCATTTTCCAGAATAGTTTTGCATTCCTGCGTTCCTATTTGAAATAAGTAGAGAAAAAAACACTGCCCTGTACACCGTCCAGCTCTAACTCCCTCAAAATATGACCTTATTAGAAGTTTGGAAGAGGCATTTTGATGTGCCCTTGGTTTTAAGGAAGAAAGGGCCTCCTTCAAGGGGTAGAATCCCAACTTTAAGTTAAACTTCATGATACATGTTCTCATAACACTGTAAGCTTCCTTCCTAACATTTACCACAACTTGAAGTTAGGTAGTTACTTGCATAATTATTTGTTGAATACTGTAAGTTCATTGAGGGCAGGATCATCTGTCCTTAAAACTTGATACATAGAAGTATTAGGCAGCTCTCATTTTGCTATGAAGAAAAATACCTGAGACTGAGTAATTTATAAAGAAAGTTTATGTGGCTCATGGTTCTGCAGGCTGTACAGGAAACCTAGAGGCTTCTGCTCAGCTTCTGGGGAGACCTCAGGAAACACAGTCATGGCGGAAAGCAAATAGGGAGCAGGCATGCCTTATATGGCAGAACCAGGAGCAAGAGAGAGTGGGGGGGAGGTGCTACACATTTAACAACCAGAGCTCATGAGAACTTGCTCGCTATATAGGACTGGGGTTGGTCCAAAACCATTAATGAGAAATCCACCTTAGTAATCCATTCACCTCCTACCAGGCCCACTTGCAACACTGGGAACTTGACATGAGATTTGCTGGGAACACAGATCCAAACCAAATCAGTAGGCATTCAATAAAGTGTGTGTAAGTAAACAAAGCAGGGATGTTGGTAAGACTTTAGTCTTTTTCGGATCCTCAGTATTGTATTGTTTCTAAAATGGGATATTGTGTGTACTGAGTCAGTGTTGAAAAAGATTTCCATCAAAAATATTTGAAAACTTTATATAGTGGCCTTGGAGCTGACTAAAAAACTGTAATTGAGTAAGAAATATGAATTGACAAATAATAAGCAAACATTTAGGAATAATGATGAGAGTGGTTAAAAATATACTAATCTGTATATTATTTCAAAATAAATAGACAAATTACTTTGTGGGGAAAAAGTTTGTCTATTATTCTGAAATAATGGACAAACAGACAAACTACTTTGTCTATTGTTTTGAAATAGACAAAACCTCACCACCCGTAGCAAGACCTGAAAATAGGTCTTAGGACTTTCATGAGCTCTAGGTTTGGATTAGCAATGTCCTTTTAAAAAAACATGCAAACACCTTGTTTCTGCAGCACACTGCTTCCTTGGATTGCTTCCTCGTCAAACCCCTAACTGAAGCAGTGAGAGCTTGGTCCAAAGTGGAGAAGGGGAGGCAGTTTGGGGGCATTTGCCCTGCCCAAACTCAGAACTCTGGGTGAGGCAGGCCCAGCTGCATGCTGTGGGGTTTCTGGGGGCAGCAGGGAGACATGAGTTGCTTGGGGAGAAGGGACCTAAAGAATCTGCCATCTGCTTGGCACTAGGCACACCTAGTTCTGTGGAGGGTGAAAGGGGTGGTGGGGAGGGGACTCTTTTTTTTTTTTTTTTAAATAAATTCTAAAGCTTGTGCTTCTTTTTAAAATATAAATGTTTATATGTATATATTATTATATGATTATAAAGATAAAATTTACTGTAGAAAATATGGAAAATACAAAAGAGAAAATAGCAGTAAATCTATAATACCACCACGGATAACCATTATTCTAAGTCTTAGTATGTTTTCCCCCAGGCTTTATATACATATATAGCCAGTAACTTTTTATTTATTATTTTTATTTATTTATTTATTTTTATTACACTTCAAGATTTGGAGTACATGTGCAGATTGTGCAGGATTGTTACATAGGTATACACATGCCATGGTGGTTTGCTGCATCCATCCCCCACTCATCTACATTAGATATTTCTCCTAATGTTATCCGTCCCCAATACCCCCAACCCCTGCTATCCCTCCCCTAACCCCCCACCCCCAAACAGGCTCCAGGGTGAGATGTTCCCCTCCCTGTGTCCATGTGTTCTCATTGTTCAACACCCACTTATAAGTGAGAACATGATGTGTTCGGTTGCCTGTTCTTGTGTCAGTTTGCTGAGAATGATGGTTTCCAGCTTCATTCATGTCCCTGCAAAGGACACGAACTCATCCTTTTTTATGTCTGCATAGAATTCCATGGTGTATATGTGTCACATTTTCTTTATCCAGTCTATCATTAATGGGCATTTGGGTTGGTTCCAGGTCTTTGCTATTGCAAACAGTGCCGCAGTGAACATACGTGTGCATATGTCTTTATAACAGAATGATTTATGATTCTTTGGGTATATATCCAGTAATGGGATTGCTGGGTCAAATTGTAGTTCTGGTTCTAGATCCTTGAGGAATCGCCACACTGTCTTCCACAATGGTTGAACTAATTTACACTCCCACCAACAGTGTAAAAGCATTCCTATTTCTCCACATCCTCTCTAGCATCTGTTGTCTCCAGATTTTTTAATGATCACCATTCTAACCAGCATTAGATGATATCTCATTGTGGTTTTGATTTGCATTTCTCTAATGACCAGTGATGATGAGCATTTTTTCATATGTTTGTTGGCTGCATAAACGTCTTCTTTTGAGAAGTGTTTGTTCATATCCTTTGCCCACTTTTTGATGGGGTTGTTTTTTTGTTGTATATTTGTTTTAGTTCTTTGTAGATTCCGGGTATTAGCCCTTTATCAGATGGTGTTTTGATTACTGTAGCCTTGTAGTATAGTTTGAAGTCAGGTAGTGTGATGCCTCTAACTTTTGTTTTTTGTTTTTTTTTTTTTGCTTAGGATTGACTTGGCTATGTGGGCTTTCTTTTGGTTCCATATGAAGTGTAAGGCGTTTTTTTCAGGTTCTGTGAAGAAGGTCAGTGGTAGTTTGATGGGGATAGCATTGAATATATAAATTACTTTGGGCAGTATGGTCGTTTTTATGATACTGATTCTTCCTAAGCATGAGCATGGAATGTTTTTCCTTCTGTTTGTGTCCTCTCTTATTTCCTTGAGCAGTGGTTTGTAGTTCTCCTTGAAGAGATGATTCATGTCCCTTGTTAGTTATATTCCTAGGTATCTTACTGTCTTTATAGCAGTTGTGAATGGGAGTCATTCATGATTTGGCTCTCTGTTTGTCTGTTATTGGTGTATAGGAATGCTTGTGATTTTTGCATATTGATTTTTGTACCCTGAGACTTTGTCAAAGTTGCTTATCGTCTTAAGGAGATTTTGGGCTGAGACAACGGAGCCTTCTAAATACGCAATCATGTTCACTGCAAATAGAGACAATTTGACTTCCTCTTTTCCTTTTATTTCTTTTTCTTGCCTGATTGCTCTGGCCAGAACTTCCAATTCTATGTTTAATAGGAGTGATGAGAAAGGGCACCCTTGTCTAGTGTTAGTTTTCAAAGGGGATGCTTCCAGTTTTTGCCCATTCAGTATGATATTGGCTGTGGGTTTGTCATAAGTAGCTCCTATTATTTTGAGATACATTCATTCGATACCTAGTTTATTGAGAGTTCTTAGCATAAAGGGCTGTTGAATTTTGTTGAAGGCCTTCTCTGCATCTATTGAGATAATCATGTGGTTTTTTCTTTGGTTCTGTTTATATGATGGATTATGTTTATAGATTTGTGTATGTTGAACCAGCCTTGCATCTTCTGGATGAAGCCGACTTGATCATGATGGATAAGCTTTTTGATGTGCTGTTGGATTTGGTTTGCCAGTATTTGATTGAAGAGTTTTGCATCAATGTTCATCATGGATATTGGCCTGAAATTTTTTTTTTTTTAGTTTTGTCTCTGCCAAGTTTTGGTATCTGGATGATATTGGTCTTATAAAATGAGTTAGGGAGGATTCCCTCTTTTTGTATTGTTTGGATTAGTTTCAGAAGGAATGGTACCAGCTCCTCTTTGTACCTCTGGTAGAATTCAGCCATGAACCTGTCTGGTCCTGGACTTTTTTTGGTTGGCAGGCTATTAATTTTTGCCTCAACTTCAGACCTTGTTATTGGTCTATTCCGGAATTCAGCTTCTTTCTGGTTTATTCTTGGGAGGGTATAAGTGTCCAGGAATTTATCCATTTCTTCTAGATTACTGGTTTATGTGCGTAGAAGTGTTTGTAGTAATCTCTGATGGTAGTTTGTATTTCTGTGGGATCAGTGGTGATATCCCCTTTATCATTTTTTTATTGCATCTATTCAGTCCTTCTCTCTTTTCTTTTTTAGTAGTATGGCTAGCAGTCTATCGATTTCTTGACCATTTCAAAAAACCAGTTCCTGGATTCACTGACGTTTTTGAAAGGGTTTTTGTGTCTCTGTCTCCTTCAGTTCTGCTCTGATCTTACTTAATTCTTGTTTTCTGCTAGGTTTTGATCTTGCTCCTTTAGTTCTTTCAATTGTGATGTTAGTGTGTCTGTTTTAGATCTTTCCTCACTTCTCATGTGGGCACTTACTGCTATAAATTTCCCTCTAGACACTGCTTTAAGTGTGTCCCAGAGATTCTAGTACATTGTGTCTTTGTTCTCATTGGTTTAGAAGAAACCAATTTCTGCCTTCATTTCATTGTTTTTCCGGTAGTCATTCAGGAGCGGGTTGTTCAGTTTCCATGTAGTTGTGCGGTTTTGAGTGAGTTTCTTGATCATGAGTTCTAATTTGATTGCACTGTGGTCTGAGAGACTGGTTGTTTTGATTTCTGTTCTTTTGCATTTGCTTTACTTCCAATATGTGGTCAATTTTAAAGTAAGTGTGATGAGGTGCTGAGAAGAATGTATATTATGTGGATTTGGGGTGGAGAGTTCTGTAGATGTCTATTACATCCGCTTGGTCCAGATCTGAGTTCAAGTCCTGGATATCCTTGTTACTTTTCTGTCTTGTTGATCTAATATTGACAATGGAGTATAAAGTCTCCCACTATTATTGTGTGTGAGTCTAAGTCTCTTTGTAGGTCAGTGAGAACTTGCTTATATATCTGGGTGCTCTTGTATTGGGTGCATATATATTTAGAATAGTTGCTCTTCTTGTTGCATTGATCCCTTTACCATTATGTAATGCACTTCTTTGTCTCTTTTGATCTTTGTTGGTTTAAAGTCTGTTTTATCAGAGACTAGGATTGCAACCCATGCTTTTTTGTGCTATTTGCTTGGTAAATCTCTCAGCAATTGCTTGTCTGTAAAGGATTTTATTTCTCCTTCACTTATGAAGCTTAGCTTGGCTGGATATGAAATTCTGGGTTGAAAGGTCTTTTCTTTATGGTTGTTGAATATTGGCCCCCACTCTCTTCTGGCTTTTAGGGTTTCTGCTGAGAGATCCGCTGTGAGTCTGATGGGCTTCCTTCTGTGGGTGACCTGACCTTTCTCTCTGGCTGCCCTTAGCATTTTTTCCTTCATTTCTTGAGGAATATCTTTGTGGTGTTCCCTGTATTTCCTGAATTTGAATGTTGGCCTGCCTTGCTAGGTTGGGGAAGTTCTGGATAATATCCTGAAGAGTGTTTTCCAGCTTGGATTCATTCTCCCCGTCACTTTCAGGTGTACTGATCAAACATAGATTAGGTCTTTTCACATAATCCCATATTTCTTGGAGGCTTTGTTCATTTCTTTTCACTCTTTTTTTTCTCTGATCTTGCCTTCTCATTTTATTTCATTGAGTTGATCTTCAGTCTCTGATATCCTTTCTTCTGCTTGTTCGATTCGGCTATTCAAACTTGTGTATGGTTTGAGAAGTCTCATGCTGTGTTTTTTAGCTCCATCAAGTCGTTTATGTTCTTTTCTAAGCTGGTTATTCTAGTTAGCATTTCGTCTAATCTTTTTTCAAGGTTCTTATTTTCTTTGCATTGGGTTAGAACATCCTTTTTTAGATCAGAGAAATTTGTTATTATCCACCTTCTGAAGCCTGCTTCTGTGAATTTGTCAAACTCATTCTCCATGCAGTTTTGTTCCCTTGCTTCTGAAGAGTTGTGACCCCTTGGAGGAGAAGAGGTGTTCTGGTTTTTGGTGATTTCAGCCTTTTTGTGCTGATTTCTTCCCATCTTAATGGATTTATCTACCTTTGGTCTTTGAAGTTGGTGGCTTTCGGATGGGGTCTCTGAGTGGACGTTCTTTCTGTTGATGTTGAAGCTTTCTTTCTGTTTTTTAGTTTTCCTTTTAACAGTCAGGCCCCTCTGCTGCAGGACTGCTGGAAGTCCACTCCAGACGCTGCTTGCCTGGGAATCACCCACAGGGGCTACAGAACACCAAGGATTGCTGCCTGTTCCTCTGGTAGCTTCATCCTAGAAGGGTACCCGTCAGATATCAGCCAGAGCTCTCCTGTATGAGGTGTCTCTTTGGATATACAGGGATCAGAGAGCCACTTGAGGAGTCCGTTTTCAGAGCTCAAGTGCTGTGCTGGGAGCTCCACTGCTCCCTTCAGAGCTGCTGGGCAGGGACTTTTAAGTCTTGTCAACCGCCCCTTTTCCCAGGTGTTCTGTCCCGGGAAGGTGGGGCTTTATTTATAAACCCCTGATGGTTTGCTGCCTCTTTTCAGAGATGCCCTGCCCAGCAAGGTGGGAGTCCAGTCACAGTGTGCCTGCAGAAGCATTGCTGAGCTGCCACGGGCTCCACCCAGCTGCTGTGCAAACTTGCTTGTGATTTTGTTTACACAGGCAAGGTTAGAACTGCCTCTGTAATGGCGGATACCCCTCCCCCCACTGAGTTCGACAGTCCCAGGTTGGGCTCAAACTGCTGTGCTGGCTGCGAAAATCTCAAGTCAATGGGACTCAGTTTGCTGGCCTTTGTGGGGGTGGGACTTGCCAAGCCAGATCACTTGACTCCCTGCCTTCAGCCCCCTTTTTTTTCAGGGGAATGGGTGGTTTTGTCTCGCAGTTGTTCCAGGCATGGGCTAAAATGGCCCAGTTTTGTGCCGTAAACCCATGGTGCCGGCTAAAATGGCCACCCTGTTTTGTGCTGGAAACCCATTGCGCTGATGATGGCACTGAAGGAATCGCCTGGTCTCTGGGCTGTAAAGACCGTGAGAGAATCACAGTATCTGAGCCAGAGTGCCTGGAAAAGTCCCTGATGGCCTTCCTTGGGTAGGAGGGGGAGTTCTCTGGTCTCCTGTACTTCCTGGGTGAGGAAACACCTGACCCTGCCTCGGTTTGCCCTCCTTGGGCTACACCCACTGTCCCGCCAGTCCCATTGAGATGAACCTGGTACCTGGGTTGGAAATGTGGAGATGACTTGCCTTCTGCATCACTCTCGCTGGTAACTGTGCTCCAGAGCTGTTCCTATTCGGCCATCTTGGCGGAAGTCCTCCTAGCCAGTAACTTTTTAAAAGTTTTTAAAAACCAAACACTAAGCAGTGCCCTATTATCTTTTGCTTATTTTTCTAAGGGGATGTTGGTTTCTCAATGGGTTTTATTAACTATTTCTATGTTTCAAATACTTTCTAGCTAGCCTTTATTGTAGGTATTTTCTTTTGCAGTTGCCAAGGGCATGTTACCATGTTCTTCAATTGTTGTACACTTGATTTTTTTGTTGGCAGTGACATGGAGTGTTGTGCAAATGTGTCAAGATTTAACTGTTCACATTTTTTGTAATATAACCAGCGTTGTGAAGAACACTCTTGTACATAATAAACCACTTTGCTAAAGATCTCAGCATTTCAACAGATTGTGTAATTATAATTACGAGGTCAAAGTATACATAGACATTTTTAAGACTTTTCTGGTGTGGTTAGGTTGCTCTTTGGACAGACCCCAGTGGACACTTCTTCCTGCAGCTGAAGAAGTGACTTTCCCCTTAGCTGGCAAGTTAGTGGATTGTCATCCACAGTTTAATAGGTGAACAAAGGTGTGCCATTTTTTTAAGCGACATTTACTCAGTTACAGCATTGAATTTTTTTATATGTATTTTTTCTATTTATATAATTCTGCAAGTTGTCTGTTCTTATCTTTTGCTTATTTTTCCAAGGGAATGTTGGTTTCTCAATGGGTTTTATTAACTATTTCTATGTTTCAAATATTTTCTAGCTAACCTTTATTTTAGATGTTTTCTTTTCCAGTTGTCAGTCACCTTTGAATTCTGGTTATGTGAAGCATTTTTGTTTTTTAATTTTTTTAATTGAATTTTTGTGGGTATGTAGGGGTATAAATTTATGGCGTATGTGAGATAATTTGACACAGGCATTAAATGTGTAATAATCACATCAGGAGACATTGGGTATCCATCACCTCAAGTATTTATCCTTTGTTACAAACTATCCAGTTATGCTTTTTTAGTTATCTTCAAATGTAAAATTAAATTATTATTGACTACAGCCACCCTGTTGTGCTATCTTATTCATTCATTCTTATTCATATCTTATTCTTTCTATTTTTGTGACTGTTAACCATCCCCATTTCCCCTGACAGCCGCCCCTCAGTAACCTTCACGGTATAAGATTTGATAAGCAGAAGTTATTTTGAATCATCAAAACTACCCATCTTTTAATTATTTCTTCAGTTCCATTATGATTAGACTGTCCTAGCCCATCCTTAGATCTGTCAGTTTAAAAAAATTATCTTTAATGGTTTTATTTGAACATTTACCTCTACAGTCTGTTTTGTTCTTTTGATGCTGTAAGTCAAGACTCTAGCTGATAATCCCCCGCTGTCATTTATTGAGGAACTCATTCCTTACTCATTGATATGTGATGATTTTCCGATCATATAGTCAGCTCTTAAGTAAGTAAGCCTCTTTTTGGGCTATTTATATTGTTCAGCTGGTCTGTTAATTCTCATGAAAATAGCAGACAATCCATTTTGTCACTGCTTTCATACTGGCTTGTTTTTAGATGTGAGTAGATTCCTAGGTAAAGTTATAAAATACTAGAACCGTGAGCAGGGAAACAGAAGCTCAGCAATCTGAGTGAGTGACCTGCTTGGCACCAATTGTCACATCTCCTTAGCAGATTAATTTCTCATAATATATTAAATAGTTAAAAGGCTCTTGAGTTACAGGAAGAGCATCATTATCAGCAGGATCCTTACTGGAAACTTGTCAGGCTATCTCACTATTGGACTTTAAAAATATTATAGTTATGAGGAACACTCTTTTGATATATAAGAAATAAATTTATTTGGTCTTTGGTTTCCAAGCACTCTGCTAATGAGGTCACTGATGGCAGTGATCTCCTGGAGAGCCCTGGAAGCCAGGCTTGTTGCCAAGGGAGCCAACCATGTATCAGAGGGTGGAGACTCTCAGCCCTAATCCCTGACCTCACTGGAGAGGAGAGGGGCTGAAGCTTGAGTTGATCGCTGGTGGCTGATGACCTAATCAACCATGCCTCCATAGAAACCCAGGGAGAAGGTTCAGAGGGCATCCAGGTTATACCCACGCCGGGAGGGTTGTGCATCCCAACTCCATGGGGAAAGAAGCACCTTCACTCAGGAGCCTTCTGAACCTTGCTCTGTGTGTATCTCTTCACCTGTCGGTTCTTTTTATCCTTTAGAACATCCTTTATTTATAAATTGCCAGTAGTAAGTAAAGGGTTTGCCTGAGTTTATGAGTCACTCGAGCAAACGGATGAACTCTAGGAAGGGCTTGTGGGAATCATCAATTTATAGCTTGTTGGTCAGAAGTTTTATTACTGCTGTTCTTGTCATTGTGGGAAGCTGTAATAAATAATGGATGGGGGCTAAATAGAGTAGAAATGCTTTGGAAAAAATTACAACTTCCAGATCGGTTCAGAAAGTGGTGAATATTTTGGTATGAAGGATAAATAGGCTATACATGGATTTGGTGCTTCCGCTAACAAGACACCCGTTCATGGGTGTGGCATGGCTGTCCTGGGGTGCTTACCGCGTCAACCCCAGCAGGTCCCCCCACCTTGCTGCTGGTGTGGCAGTGGAGGGAATTTTCCAGATTAATTTGCCAAATGTCTATATATGTCTGTGTGAAAGTTTAGATAGTAAGAGGAAAAATTAAAGCCCTGCCCTTTTTTGGGAACACAACTCAATCTCAGTTTCTTCCCGAGAGGCAGCTACTGTTCCCGTTTAGTGCATGTTCTTTTACAGTGCTCAGTTTTTTGCAGTTTGTTCATTTATCTTTAATACGTCCCAGAGATACCTTCATGTTTGTGCATGCAGATCTGCCTCATCTTTTTAAATGTGCCATAATTTTCCGTCATGTGACTGTACCTCAGTTCATTTAACCGTCTGTTTATGGGCCAGTATGTTCATTCCACTTTTTCTTACTACAGACAGTGGTTCAGGAAATATCCTTACATGTGCTTCTTCATGCAGAATATGTTTCTCTAGAGCTGTGGTTCTCAAATGTTTTGATCTTCGGACCCCTTTACACCCTTAAAATTTCTTGAGGATTTCAAAAAGCTTTTGTTGTTGGGTGTTGTCTGTTGGTATTTATTATACTAGAAATGAAAACTGACAGATTTTAAAATTTTTATTAATTGATTTAAAGTAAACCCATTGCTCATGTTCAGGTGTAATATATTTTTATGAAAAATAATTATAAAAAACACAGTAATAAGAATGGCATTGTTTTCTATGTTTGAAAATCTACTTAATGTTTGGTTTCATAGTAGATGACTGGATTCTGGATTCTCATTCCTTATGTTGTGATATCCCACATCAGTAGCCTCTAAAACTGTACTGCATACACTCAGGAGAGAACGAGAGTAGAAAGGCAAATAACAACGTAGTGTCATGAGCATGGTTTTAATGTCATGAAGCTCCTGAAAGGGCCTCAGGTTTCAGGGTTTCCAGACCACATTTTGAGAACTATTGCTCTGGTGGGGTTTGAAGTCAGAGGGACAAAAGTTGTGCACATTTTAAATTTAAAAGGCACTTTCAACTGCCTTCCAGAATATCAGTTTATACTCGCATCGCCAGTGTAGGCCAAACCCCTTGCCCTGCTTCTTTACCAGTGCTTAATACTTTCAGAGTTTTAAATTTGCCATTCTTAATGGTTAAAATGGCATCTCATTATTTTAGCTTGTAGCTCCCTGTTTACGCTAGGATTTCATGAGACATGCATTTCTGGGCTCACTCTGACACTTGGCCGTGTCTGGCGACGTCCCTTCCCTCCCCAGTGCCCACCTTTATCTTTGGCCTGGGACGTTTGATCCTAGAGAGACTGACAGGTCTCAGATTGTTTTCCTTGGCTTGTGAAATCCCCCCTCTCCTCTAAAATCCATCTTAACTATTTTTTAATCAATTTTTTAAGCTAAAAGGTTAAAAAAAAAACCCTATTTGTTTTACTTCTGAGCCCTCTGTTTCCTGTTTAAATTTAGTCAACTACCACATATTATTTATTAGGAAATGTGAATTTTTCTGCTAAAAAGTCTTTCTTTTAAACGTTAACATCTGCTCTATATTTTATGATTTAATGTGAGGGTTCATAAGTTTTCAAAAAGCACAGCTGCTCCCTTGTGGGAAAGTTATTTTTCGGAGAGAGACGTTCTTATTTGGCTGTACCCTTGGTTGGTGAGATTTACATCTCCTCCCTGATAACACCAGATGGTTCCTTTGCAGAAACCCTTTAAATGGTAATATGTAGAAAGAGGCCTGACACATACTTGGTATTCAGTAAATGGTGGTTGGCGCTGAACTTGTGTAAATTAACCTCCTACAACCTGAAGGTGCTTTGCAAAATGGAGCCTCCAACAAACCTGAGCCAGAGCCCTCATTCTTCTCTCCAGCTCCCACTCAGACTCAGGTGCCATTTAGTGGGCTCTGGAGGCTCCGCTGGGATGATGTTGGCTGATGGGAACTAGGACTTGCCGTCTCCCTATCCCCAGTGTCCTTAGATAGGGGAGAGTCCAGGGGCCGATGGTCTTGACATTCTTCTTCTTAATAAGGCTTCATTCCTTTTCAATAAATATCCTAAGCCTTTATGTTCTCAGTGTGTTTTCTTTGTTGCACACATTGACATGGATAGTGGAACAGAAAAATGATGCCCTTTTAAGGATTAAACGTACATTCTTAGGATACTTACTGCTTCACAGCAAGGAAGAGCTGCAAGGAGCATGTGTGGCCAGAAGGCATCTCACCTTGCGATCAGGGCCCCCTGTAGTTGGAGGGCATCATTATCAGATGCACTGCAGTGCCCTTCTGACTTGGGCACTACATACTGCTCATGCCCACCTGATGGTAATGACTCTTTTTCCTGTTATCTCTGTTCATTCATATTCTTCATCGGAAATGTATTCATAGAGCATTCTCCTGTGTGCTAGGGTCCCATCCTGAAGAAGGCAGACTTGGTCCTGGGGCCAAGTTTCCAGGGGAGATCGTTCCTCAGTCATTTCAGAACTGTGGCTGTGATCAGAGCTTTGGAACAAGTGCCAAGGCAAGGGAGCCTCCCCAAGATGGGGTCTTGCGGGTGGCTTGCTCAGGAAGCAATACTTCAGCTGTGTCATCGCTAGCATTGTGAAGCCTCTTGGGGAAAAATGAAAATGCCTTCTTGGAGAATCTGAAAGAGAATCCGTGTTTCTGGAACCTCCTGGGTAGGAGGAAGAGTGAGTGGTATAAAGAGATTAGAGAGATGGTTGGGGGTGTGATCAAGGAGGGCTTTGTGGGATTTGGATTTTAGAGTTATCCAGTGTGCAGTTGTAGGACTTATAACCGTGAGTGACATGATCAAATACACATCTTTAAAAATATCACCTCAGATACTTCATGGAAGGTGGATTAGACAGGACTAGAAGTAGATGTGGAGATGAATGAGGAGGTATTTCAATAAGTTTGGGCTTACTGACTTGTGTGAGCTTGGAGGATCGGCACTGTCCTACGCAGTCATGCATCTGTGATGGTTAATACTGTCAACTTGATTAGATTGAAAGATAGAAACTATTGGTCCTGGGTGTGTCTGTGAGGTTGTTTCCAAAGGAGATTAACATTTGAGTCAGTGGGCTGAAAGGCAGATCCACTCTTAATCTGGGTGGTCACAATCTAATCAGCTGCTAGCTTGGCTGGAATATAGGCAGGCAGAAAAATGTGAAAAGAGAGCCTGGCCTAGCCTCCCAGTCTACATCTTTCTCCCGTGCTGGATGCTTCCTGCCCTTGAACATCGGACTCCAAGTTCTTCAGTTTTGGAACTCGGACTGGCTTTCCTTGCCCCTCAGCCTGCAGATGACCTATTGTGGGACCTTGTGACCATGTGAGTTAATAAACTCCCTTTTATATATGTATCTTTCCCTTAGTTCTGTCCCTCTAGAGAACTCTGACTAATACAGCATCCTTTCACAATGGGATACATTCTGAGAGGCATGTTCTGAGAGATGAATCATCTCTTAATTTCATTGTTGTGCGAACACCAAAGCAAACTCACACACGTAGATGGTATAGTTTTTCTTTTAGACTGCAGACCTGTGAATACGGTAGGCCGTTGTAACACATGGTAAATATTTGTGTATCTGATCATACCTAAACATAGAAAAGATAGAGTAAAAATATGGCATTATAATCATCAGGACCACCATTGTATACACAGTCCTTCTTTGACTGAAACACCTGTATGGGGCGGGCGTGACCGTATATCCTGGAATCCATCATGGTACTTTGTTTCCTATAAGTTTATCAGGACCCTTTGGTGGGAGCTCCATAGGCATGCCTGTTCCTCCTTCCTGTCCCAGGGATGCTGGCGCTCATTTGGGAGGGACCTGAGCTGGTCACATCAGTGAGTCTGCTCTGAGGCTTCATGACAATTTTCAAAGCCAGGCCAGCACAGTGGATGGTGAGGAGGAGGGCTGTGCCTGGCAGCCGTGGGACACGTCCGGTGTGGGTGCCTGGTCCTGGGTGGGTCTTAGCAGTTGGCTCTCAGAGCCTGGCAGAGTAGGAAATCCTGTCTGCTGAGAGCCTGTGAGAAGCTTAGCAACCCTAGAGGGCCTGCCCAGGGCCCTGGAGGTAGACAGCCAAAGCGGTGGGTGTCCCAAGGGGAAACACTGCTGAGGCTGCATTGCACTCAGACGTTCACTCTTGGTGCCTTCCCCTGCTGTTCTTAGGACCAGCATTAACTAACAGCCACCCTATATTAGCCCCAGTCAATGAATGACTGTGTGGCTAGGTCCTTTATGCATCGTATTTTTTCCCAGCAGCAATCCTTCAAAATAGATTTTTCACTTTTGAGAAACTCTGTGGAATAGTGATTAAAGCATGGGTTATAAGGCCAGATTTCCTGGGTTCCAATTCTGGCATGGCACACAGTCATGTGAGACCTTGGACAAGTTACAGAATCTCTCAGTGCCCAGCTTCTTTGTCAGTAAATGGGGCAGTAATAGAACCTGTCTAACAGGGTGAGAATTAAATTGGCATGTGAAGCACTGGAATGGTGTCTGGCACCTAGGAAGTACTCTGCGCAGGTTAGCTGCTGAGCATCCCCTAATCCTGTTTTGACCCTTTGACAGGTAAGGACCTGGGTCTCATGGGGTTGGGGAATGTGTCGGGCACACAGAGTAGGGCTGGAGTGCAGTGCTCTTTCCAGAGCCTGGGTTCTCAGGCACTGATCTGTGCTCTCTGCCGCTTTCCTATCATGTGTGTGAGGGACACAGGTGTGCATGGGGCAAGCTCACGGCCCAACTCAGAAGCTGCTGGTTTGTCCTGGGTCTCTGGCTGTGCTGCCCTGGGATATCTTCCCCACCCCTTAGATTCCTGCTGGGGAGGTTGCCTAGTCTGTTAAGGGCCACCACCAACCCAACCTGACCCTCAGCTCTACACTGCAGCCTCAGCTGGTCATTAGGAACATGAGTGTATGGATTATAGCACCACTGGGGACTTGAAAACACAAAACACAGCTCCCCACCCTCACCTGCTGAACCCTCCTTGCCTTTACTCATAGATTTAAGTCTGAACTTGCCAGCATGTCACCCCAGGATGTCCTTTATCTGACCCTAGCTTGACTGTGTGCTCCAGGCACAGTGGTCTGCTGCTCCCTGTCCTAAACGGGCTGTCAGCTTTAAAGACTCAGTGTTTGCTTGTGCTGTTTTCCCAGCCTGGGCTCCCTCCTCTCTCCTTTGAATATGAACATTTGCATGGTTCAGCCATTACACTTATGTAATTTGTTTTTATCTACAATAATTGGTGGTTTATATCCTTGGCTGCCTCCACTGGACTGTAAGCCCTTGGAGGGCTGGGACCGTGTCTTCCTTATCTTTGAATCCCTTGTGTTGCATGTGGTACCATGTACATAGTAGGTGCCCAGTGAATGCTTTTTGGGTTAAGCTCCACACTGTTGAGTTGAGTGCCTTAGGGAGAATACCTGTGCTCTGTAGCCCCATGTAGAAAAGGGAAGAATGGAGCCCTGGAGAGGGCATGCTGCTGGCACAAAGACTGTGTGGCATTAAATACCCAGCTCTGATGAAAAGGGGGGATGTCCCTTTTCTTTTTTGAGGTTCCTTGAAAAAGCATTTGCCACTCTAGCATCTGCATCTGTCGTGGGTTTTGTCTATTTAGAATGCCCTTGTTTGCAGAGAGGTCTCATGACCTTTTGTCTGCATAATAGTAACAGTCATTGTAAGTCCTTTTCATTTTGCCAGAATCACCAATCTTTGATTCAGTGCTAGATTTAAACACTCAAGGCCTTGTACTACAAAAAAGCGTTTCTTTGTTGCAAGAACTACAAAACTCCGCTTTTAAAAGGCGTCTTTGAGGGAGAGATGATGCAGAAGGACTTAGTGAAGTCGGATCTCGTGTCAGGCTGTGTCCCCTTTAAATCTAAGATCCCGGTTATTCACGGAGGCCTGCTTTCATGATGTGTTTGCTTTAGATTTTATGAGACAGATGGATAAATAAATAAATAGGAAATCCATGATAAGTGCACTGAAGAAAATAATAGCGATGCGGCAAAGGAGCCCTCCATTCTTCTGTCTCCAGTGCTTACCATGGTGCCTGACATAGACATAAAAATACTTCTTCCCATTTACTGAATTCTTACTTTGTGCTGGTGCTATAGCAGACCTTTTATTTAATCCTCTTAGGAATTCTATGAAGTTTTACAAATGAGAAGACCTCAGAGAGGTTAAGTAACTTGCTGGGAAGTAAAAGAGAAAACCAGATGTCTGTTGAATATAATGGGATCTTTTCTAAAGCAACATTCAGGAATAAAGACTCCAGATAACTTGTATTTATAGAAGACTTACCTAACTTTTCCCCTTGATGCTAAAATTTCCTTCTCCTTATCTTTTTTTTTTTTTTGAGACAGTGTCTCACTGTATTGCCCAGGCTGGAGTATAGTGGCGTAAGCATGGCTCATTGCAGCCTTGACCTCTGGAGCTTAGGTGATCCTCCTGCCTCAGACTCCCATGTAACTGGGACCACAGGTGCATGCCACCATGCCTAGCTAATTTTTGTAGAGATGGGGGGGTCTCACTTTATTGCCCAGACTGGTCTCAAATTCCTGGACTCAAGTGATCCTCCCGAAGTGCTGGGATTATAGGGGTGAGACACTGTGCCCAGTCCCCCTCCCCCATATCTAACTGGATTTCCACTTGTTTCATGCACATTAGGCCTTTGTGTCAGTGAAGACCAGCTGAAGAGTCATTTTGTTCTAACCCTTCTTCTACTTGAAGAAGTCTATTAAAGCTGCCCCTTGGCCTCAAATAGTCTGTTCCTTTAACATTTTTCTGAAGCCAATCCCTCTTCTTCCCTCTCCCCCTATTTTTTTGCATCATTCATTTCTTAAAATGGAAAAACCAAGACCAAGCACATTTCCTCTAGTGGAAGTGTGACTAGTCTGGGGTTGCTTCAAGGATTCACTTCCCAGCTCTCACATGTCATATTCCTGTTGTGACATTTTTGATGATGTCGTTTTTTTGATCTGGCTCTTTCCTTCCGTGGATCCAGCTTCTGTCCCGACCAGGTGAACTCCATGCTGCCAGTCCCCTCCACCCTGCCAGTGGTTTTTCTGACTCCACACAGAGTAGTCTCGGGCACTCTGGGTAAGGTCTCACACTCCAGTCATTGACTGCAGGTGGCTAGTCTTGTCGGCTCTGTGGTTTTTTATGAACTTGGGCCTAGAGCTCAGGACCAGCTTGCTGGGGAGATTGGTGCTGGCCCTTTTCTGCTGCTGCTTGTGTTACAGGCTTGCCTTGCATTCCGTAGTGCTCATCCTTCTCCACTGTACCCAGACACCGTGGCCTGTCTGCACCTTCTCTCCTCCTTGGCCATTCATCCTCAGGGTGTCATAGGTGTTGGGGAAAGAGTATGGCCACACACTCGAGGCTGAATTGCAACTTGACCAAGTATTAGCTATCTCACTTTACTTAATCTCTCTGAGCCTCTATTTCTCATCTGTAAAATGGGTATACTGATAGCTTGTTCAGAGGTTTCTTTTACTAGGTTGAATGAGAGCATCTAATTCCTGTCTTATAGTAGTGTTCAGTAAATGCCATCTCCTCTCCTGATTCTGTGACGGGAAGGAGCTCATATGTGTGATGAGTGCATAGGGCAATGATAGCAACATAATAACATATCAACATAACTAATCACATTGGTTTATCCATAATTTTTTCCAACATGTGAATAATTTGTGCCACCAAGTAAGAACATCTGGATGAAGCAAGCTAAAGAAGACTATAGCAGCCGGGCGTGGTGGCTCATGCCTATAATCCCAGCACTTTGGGAGGCCGAGGCGGGCGGATCACGAGGTGAAGAGATGGAGACCATCCTGGCCAATAGGGTGAAACCCCGTCTTTACTAAAAAATACAAAAAAATTAGCTGGGCATGGTGGCATGCACCTGTAGTCCCAGCTACTCGGGAGGCTGAGGCAGGAGAATTGCTTGAACCCAGGAGGCGGAGATTGCAATGAGCAGAGATTACACCACTGCACTCCAGCCTGGCGATAGAGCAAGACTGCGTCTCAAAAAAAAAAAAAAGAAGACTATAGCATGTACGTGATGCCCCCACTTTCCCCTTGGCTCTGTTTGATCATGTGCTCCATCTTAGAAGTGCTGTTATTACAGTGCCCTCTGCCCTTTGTGCATTTAGTCTTTATGTGTGTAACTCAGCGGCCTCAACCCTTCTCTATACACCCCTTCATTGTGCAAGTGTGTTTTTATTAGGATTCTAATTTTCTTGGTTAAAAAACAAACAACTGCATAGATTTTTGAGTGATCTGCCCCAAAGCTATATGCTCCATAAGCACTCTTATTTTCATGATTTTGCAGAACACATTTAGGAACATATTAATAGTTGTATGGCAGAGATACTTGGTTTTCTCTTTTGCCTTCCATCTAGCTTTCTGCATTCTTTTGCATTTCGTGGAACCAAAATCTTCAGCCTGTACCAGGCTGGGACCTAGAGGTGACAGAAGAGATTCTGTACAGACATGTGCTGTGACTGTGTCTGTCTTCATACCATCTCCTGAGTTATTGCAATAGATTCCTGTCTGGTCTCTGCTTCTGTTCTTGACCCCAGCTAGTCAGTTATTGATGTAGTGTCCAGACGAAACCTTTTAAAATGAAAATCAGAAGCTATCTTTGCTTTAAGAATTCTGAAATTATTTTGTGTACAGTTTGGGGTTGAGTAAATGAGTAACTACATAGAGGCTGTCGGGAGCCAGGATTCTCACTGTGAAAGAAGAAAGAACAAACATGGGATGGGGGAAGATGAAGAAGAACCAAGTAGTAGTGGATTAGAAGTAAACGTTTCCATCTCAACTTACAATTTTTTAAAAAAGATTTATTTTCTAGTTTCTGCTAGAGAGGCCTAGTAACAGTGACATCTTAGTAACAGGGAACACATTGAGCACCCAACTAATGGTTTTAAAATGGTTTCTTTACCCACTAAAAGGAACCCAGAGCTCTTTGCAGAAATGGCCAATTGTGGAGTGGAAACAGAACAAGACAAGCCCAGAACATTTTGTACTAGGATGCATGGGGACTGCTCAGGAACTGAGGGGAACATGTCAAAGGACACAGGTGGTAGTTTGATGGGAACCATTTGAACATCAGAGTCAATAATCGTAATGGTTTATAAAATATTGAATAACGAAGGATTACATGAGTCCACATTGATACTAAAAAATAAAGAGAAAGCTCCTCTTCATAATCCATTGCAACTAATACATGTGGAAGGAACGAATCAAGTTGGAAAAAATCTTTATTTTGCAACCACATTTGAAGTATTTGATTCACCAATGGGTGAAATTGTGTTCTGGGACACAATATTGACCCTGTCTCTGAGGGTCCCTCCACAGACCACTTACCATTGCACGGGGGAAAGGCACTTTTACAGCGGAAGAGACCTAGCAGACAGCACCTTGACTAAGTGACCACCATAGCTGACTGCACCTAGGGATGGGTGAAGGGTCATCGCTGCTCCTGGGGTGCTATCCTGAGGACTCACAGCCCTTCCTCGGGATTCCTGCCGCAATGCAGAATCTGGATTGGAGCATGGAGAAACAATCGGACAAACCCACTGGATTAAACAGGCGGTGCTCGCCACACACGTTAGGGTTGTGAATGACGGAGAAGGACTGTGGAGCCATTCCAGGATGAGGTGACTACAGTTAGGAGTAGTGTGTAGGGCAGGACTGGATCCTGGTTAGATAAAAACTGTTGCTAGAAAGGCTCATGTGGGAGATCTGACTACAGAAAATCGCTTGTATCTGGTATTTAAAAAATTGTGGTAATTGCACTAGGTTATTCAAGAGCATGTCCTTGTTTTAGAAGATACACGCTTTTGAGAGTAAAGGGTCATGATCTCTGCAACTAACTCTCAAAGGTTAGTTTCAGAAAAGTAAAGAATATATTATGTATGCATACAGAGAGAAGGTATGTGGTGGCAGAGTGTTAACAGTGGTTGAATTTAAGTGCTGCGTATATGAGATTTCATTGTAATAGTCTTGTAACCTTTTGGTAGATCTGAAAAGATTTCAAAATAAAATATTTAATTTAAAAAAAGAGATGAGGTAAATAGAGCAAAATATCTGTATTGCTTTAAACTCTTAGGTGTCTGTTACATTATTTTCTGTATGTTTGAAAATCTGTATTTGTCATCTGTAATCTGATGACAAAAGTAAAATATATATATTTACATACATTCATACTTCTTTTTCATCTTAATATGCCATTGAGTTCTTATGCCTTTTTTCCCTGACATCCAGGTCATGAACTTTTTTTTCACTGGACAATGGTGACTTACATTGGAATTATATTAGTTTTTTTTGTGTGGTTTAGACTTTCTGGGTATGTGAGGGACTGGACTTGCTAACACAGGAAGGAAACCCCTCAACCTGCTACTTACTTTTCTTGTCTGTTCTTCTGGGCGTCATCCTGGCTTCGTGGTTGCTTGTGGCTGTCGTCTCCAGCCCAGCCTCCTTCTCATATCTGTTCCTGCATGTAGCAGGCTGCATGGTTCACACCGTCTTTCCCTGTTAAATTAGATAAGCCTTGTAGGCCCTTCTGAGGCCCAGCAGTGTGGTGGTTTGTTCTGTTTGGCTGTGGGGTTGAGTGGTCACACCTTCTGGACCATGCGTTTGGCAGGTGCACACTATTTATTCTTCCCTCCGTCTGCCGAGGGCCGTGCTGCCTTCACAGTGCCATGTCTGTCTCATCTGTTGGACTCACAGGGCAAATCATTCATTCTAAAATGCCCAGCAGTTATTTGTTGCTCTGTTCAACAGGGATAGTGAAGCTTCTGGGACTTCTTGGAACTCATTTAAAAGGAAACATTGGATGATGCCCATCTTTAGCTAAGGAGTGGGTGTTAGCCCTGATATGTTCTTTTTAAAAGCCAGGCTTAGTTGTGGGAAAGAAAGACCTGGTGAACCAACTTGGTTTAAAGGAAAAAAAAAAAAAAAAAGTATTTCAATTCCATTATTTAGTGTGGACTGCAGACGGTACTTGTATTTTCTCACTGGTTTAAAACATGTGTGTGCCTTGGAGTCGGTTCCTACAGAGGAAAAGTGAAGGCAGTAATGGCCAATTCTGGACTTCCAGAATATATTTAATTTTATCTCTTTGAAGCTAAAGATGGGTTTGGATTTAAGTCTGCTGGAAAGGTGAAAGGAGAGGAATTCAGCTTGTTTTTAGTAAGAGAAGTTATTCTGAGATTCTTATAACGTTATTGGATTTTATGATAGTTGGAGCTATAAGTATTGGGGAAGAATACCCTTTGGGGCAAACATCATTTGGTCTTACTATGTTGGGGTCAGAGGTACTTTAAGCAAATTCAGACCTGTTTCATCCTTCTGAGTGCTTGTGGCTGTTCTGTCTGTGTTTTCAGAGCTGTCCGCTCTCCATCTCTTCCCTGTACTACACATTCAAAATCCTCTTGGTATGGTTGTTCTCACTGAAAATTTATAGGAGAAACGTTTTCAGATCTTTTGGCAACCTTAAAATATAGCCAGACCTTTCAAGTTTGGTGCCTTATGGGTTGTAATGTAATCTACTTGGATCCCATATGTATTAGGTATGTGTGTCTATAATGAATTAAACCAATTTGTTTTGTAAGGTGAAAACATTTTGCAGGCTTTTAATATGTATATGCTAATAATTGTACTTGATACAATCATTATCATATTCTCTGTTTTCCCTTTGTGGCTCCCAGAACAGAAACCCCAGGATTTTTCTGTCCCCCTCAAAGAAACTCTCCTGGCTCCTTCCTTCTCATCCCTCCATATCTTACCTGATTTTCTTTAATAATCTACGCCTTTTGCCTCCTTTTCCTTGTGTTTAGAAGGTAAAGATAGAGAGCTGAGTTGATATCCCAGCTTTACAATGCACTAGTCACAAGATCACAGTGCCTCATTTTCCTCATCTTTAAAATGGGGGTAAAAGTACACAGCAAGTGTTGGTTCCCTTCTCCTGCCTAGATGCAGGACCTAACCCCGTGTTAGTAATGCACAAGAATGAAAGAAAGCATATTAAGAGAGAGGAACAACAACCAACAAAGAATGGGGGGCATAGATCATAGCAAAAGTAAGCCAAAGCCCCTCCTGCTGAAGTGGGACGAGAATGAAGAGCCATCCCCCTGTGGTGTCATTGAGAAACCTCTGGCTTGTTCACCCCAGCCTCTGTCCTGTTTCTCTTTAGGCCATGTTACTCTCTAATCAGCTATAGGTGCAGGTCTAGGCTACACCAAGGGCCTCCTGCGCTGCTGCTCAGGCAGAAGGTATGACCATCATCCTAGGCCTCAGGTCAGGGCACCTGGAGGAGGGTGGATGGGGAGATGTCCATGGCATGGATTGCTTATTTAGCAGATGTTGTGGCTACCTCCTCTGGGCCTTGTGAGCACATGTTTTCTCCTTGTGATCTTTTATTGCATTTGGCCAGATGCACATAAATGTAAAGCCCACAGCTGCCTCTGCACTCGCAGCCAAGTGGAAGTAGTGTTCTTTGCTGTTTTTGGCATACACCGGAAACTCCTTTCTTTCTTTCCTGTAAAAGGCAGTGCACATCTTGCAAAATCTGTTCCCTAGAAATTGTAGCACACACTTGTTAAGCTGACATACAGTGGTGCAGAGCATTGGGCTGTGGCTGGGGATCACGTGGGACTCTGTTTTCTCAGCTATCAAGCTGGACAGTGATATCTTCGGGGGATACTTGAACATTAATTGAGATGGTATTTATGATAGTACTTTGAAACTTTCAAAGCACCAAACAGATATTATTTGATACACAATGATCCATGAAGTTCAGAGACAGTATATCTTTCCTGTGAAACCTTGAGCTAGTACTAGAGGAGGTGGGACATATGTAGGTGTCTATATGTCATGGGCAAAAGTGATTTTCTGCACTTCTCTGATTTAAAGATGTGCAGGAAAGTGCTATGGGAGGTCAGTGGGGAGGAAGCTTTGTGAAGAGGGTGATGCCTGATCAGGGCTTTGAAAGATGAGCCATTGAGTAAGATGGTGTGTATGGGGCATTGACTTAACAAGCAGGTACTAGCCAGAGGGCCTCCGGGCAGAGGGGATCACCTAATGTGTAGATCTGAGTGCATATCAGGCCTGTACAAGCCACAGCCTTCATTGAGTTGGACTGAAGCATTGATCTGGATTTGTAACCCAGGCAGTGGGGAACCACTGAAAAATGTTGAGTACTGGGAGTAGCAGCATAGAACTGAGCTCTAGGATGAATAACCTGGCAACAGTTTAAACAGGTGGAGAAGGGAGATACTAGAAGCTCTCCTGACTCCGAGACTACTTGGAAAACACATGAAGATCTAATTGGTTTACCTCCCAATAGTATTTTGAAGAGTAAATGAGATAGAGGACATGGAAGTACATTTGAAAAAATGAATCAGAATGGTCCCTGTCCCAAGCTTCCTGGCCCCCTGGCAGCAGCTGACCACCCTGACCTGGTGCCTTTGAGTGCCATTAGGCAGCCTGGGTAAAGGTGTGGGCTCAGAGCCTGGCTGTGCCGGTCCCCCTTACCCTCCTGCTTTGCCCCCTTCTTGACTCCTGCTCTTCACTCCCCATTTGTTGCCTGCCCCTCCCTGTCTGGCTCTTGATGTCCTTGACTTTGTTTCCCATTTCTGGCCCGGGAGTACCCAATACCTGGAGCTTGATCTGTTTCTTTTTCTAAATTTGCCCTTGACCCTTCCCAAGAAGCTCTCGCCTTTCCTGCCACTTAGAGGAACCACCTACTTAGACCACCCCCATTCCAACAAAGCCCTGGTCCCCAGGAGCTCCCCCAGGATGGCCTTGCAGGGGTGACTGGGTTGGAGAGGAGTGCTGAGAGAACCTGAGAGTTGGACACAGATTTAAATGAATGCTGCTACCATTCACTGGCTTGAGTAGGGGATTACTAAACTACTTGGAGCTTTGGTTACTCCAGGGAAGATAAGATCTGTCTCTCCATTTGTTGTGAGGCTTAAGTGAGGTAATGATGTAAAGGCCTGGTTGGCACTGCTCAAGGAAATAAGAGAGGACACAAACAGATAGAAAAACATTCCATGCTCATGGTTAGGAATATTCAATATTGTGAAAATGGCCATACTACCCAAAGTAATTTATAGATTCAATGCTATCCCCATCAAGCTACCAATGACCTTCTTCACAGAACTGGAAAAAACCACCTTAAACTTCATATGGAGCCAAAAGAGAGCCCTCATAGCCAAGACAATCCTAAGCAAAAAGAACAAAGCCGGAGGCATCACGCTACCTTATTTCAAACTATACTACAAAGCTGCAGTAATCAAAACAGCATGGCACTGGTATCAAAACAGCATGGCACTGGTACCAAAACAGAGATATAGACCAATGGAACAGAACAGAGGCCCTGGAGGCAATGCCATACATCTAAAAGCATCTGATCTTTGACAAACCTGACAAAAACAAGCAAAGGGGAAAGGATTCCCTGTTTAATAAATGGTATTGGGAAAACTGGCTAGCAGAGTGCAGAAAACAGAAACTGGACCGCTTCCTGACACCTTATACTAAAATTAACTCCAGATGGATTAAAGACTTAAACATAAGACCTAACACCATAAAAACTCTAGAAGAAAACCTAGGCAACACCATGCAGGACATAGGCATAGGCAAGGACTTCATGACTAAAACACCAAAAGCACTGGCCACAAAAGCCAAAATAGACAAATGAGACCTAATTAAACTCCAGAGCTGCTTCTGTACAGCAAAAGAAACAATCATTAGAGTGAACTGGCAACCAACAGAACGGGAAAAAATTTTTGCAATCTACACATCTGACAAAGGGCTAATATCCAGACTCTACAAAGAACAGATTTACAAGAAAAAAAAAAAACCCATCCAAAAGTGGGTGAAGGATATAAACAGAAACTTTTCAAAAGAAGACATATATGAGGCCAACAAACATGTGAAAAAATGCTCATCATCACTGATTATTAGAGAAATGCAAATCAAAACCACATTGAGATACCACCTCATGCCAGTTAGAATGGTGATCATTAAAAAATCTGGAGACAACAGATTCTGGAGAGGATGTGGAGAAATAGAAACACTTTTACACTGTTGGTGGTAGTGTAAACTAGTTCAACCATTGTGGAAGACAGTGTGGCACTTACTCAAGGACCTTGAAATAGAAATTCCATTTGACCCAGCAGTCCCATTATTGGGTATATACCCAAAGGATTATAAATCATTCTACTATAAAGACACATGCACAAACACACACAAAAAGACACATGCACATGTATGTTCATAGCAGCACTGTTTACAATAGCAAAGACCTGGAACTAACCCAAATGCCCAATGACGATGGACTGGACAAGGAACATTGTCATATATACACCATGGAATACTATGCAGCCATAAAAAATGATGAGTTTGTATCCTTTGTAGGGACATGGATGAATCTGGATACTATCATTCTCAGCAAACTGACACAAGAACAGAAAAACATTGCATGTTCTCACTCATAGGCAGGTGTTGAACAATGAGAACACATGGACACAGGGAGGGGAGCATCACACACTGGAGTCTGTTGGGGGCGGCAAGGGAGGGACAGCAGGGGTGGGTGTGGAGGTCGGGGAGGGATAACATGGGGAGAAATGCCAGATGTAAGTGACAGGGGGATGGAGGCAGCAAACCACATTGACATGTGTGTACCTATGCAACAATCCTGCATGATCTGCACATGTACCCCAGAACCTAAAGTACAATAAAAAAAAATAATTTAAAAAAAAAAAAGGGCTAGTTGGTGTCCAGTGAATATGAGTTGCCCACTGCCTTTTCTTCTGAATTTCTATTCCATATGAAGACCATTTCTTAAGAGCTTCACATGTTTCGGCCCTCCTCTCTCTCATATTTTTCTTCTTCCTCTTTTACAAAAGCTTTGGTATAAAAAGTTAGTTATTTCTGCTCCAGGAGTTTCTACCACGGCCTTGAGGGGGAGGTCCTTGAGATCCCAAGATAGAACTTGAGGCACTCTTTCCTACAGAAAGAATGTTAATAAATGTTGGATACTTACACTGTGAGGACTTTGCCTAAGGAACATTCTGGGCCAGGCAGGCTTTCGTGAAATCGTAACAGCATTATTCATTTTCATTAGTAAGTACTTGGACAGATGTTCCCAAGCAAGCAGCTTAACAACCTTACCAGAAACCATCCTATTATAACCTGAGGACTGCCTATCCCCTCGAGTACTTGCTGCTTCTCTCATAAGCTTTGTTTGCTGGTTGGCTTAGGAAGCATTTGACAGTCACTTTGATGCGGGAGCTGTGTGAACTTAGCTCCAAGTCCTGTGCTGTCTCGACGATTCAATTTTCTATAAAATCTAAGAACTTAAATTTAATGGGATAAGAGAGTCGGAAGGGACATTGAAATATCTTACCTGTCCCCAAGTCATATTTAAGCCATTCTTGAATGGCAAGCACTACCCCATTATAGAACACTTGCTAATGTTTGTGACTTTTCATGATGATTTCCTGCAAAGGCTCTTGCTGAGAAGTCCTTTCTTGATGTCTGCAGGCGCAAAGGCCCCTGATGGGGAAGAAGTGCTCCCGGCCTTGCCACATACCGCTCCTACCACAAGACTGTGGTGACAACATCCTTATTACTTCTCTCTTGTACCATAAGTGTCAAGCCCACTGCCTCCCTAGGCAAAGATGACCATTGAGGCCTTTTATGTGCCAGGGATTAGGGAAGTCCAGCTCGGTATCTTCCCACTGTCCCTATCCCCGATACATAGGGTGGAAAAGGAGAATGGTAGGCACTTCCCAGTCTTTAAGGCAAGACGAGAATCTGCTTATTACTGCATCTAGAAAAATGTAACACTTATTGAGCAACTTCTGAGAACCAGGCACCCTAGCAAGTGCTGTGGCATGTTTTTATTTTTTTAGTCACCACAACAAATCTGTAACGTGGATACACTGTTAATGCCATTCCCATTTTAGCAATACCGGGCTTTGGAAAGCTAATGACTTCACCAGGTGTGACTCACCCAGCTGACAGTGGCAGAGTCAAATTTAAATATGACTCACATCAGAGCCCAGGCACTGAGCACACTCCCAGGCTGTGCTGGATGTGCAAGACAGTGTGCATGTTGTGGAGCCTTAGCTCTGACCCCTATGCCTGTGACACACACACTCTTGTATGTGCCAGGTGGGGACAGGGGATCAGCCCTGAGCCCCATGCCTGTGACACACATGCTCTTGTATGTGCCAGGTGAGGACAGGGGATCAGGGCTGGGTCAAGCAAGGCTTAGCATCAGCCCCTGTGATAATGGTGGGGAGGGGAGGACCTGGCTCTGACTGACCCTCACAATCCTATTAGTCAGTTTCCCTCCGTGACCTGTGGGTGCCAGAAGCACAAAGAATTTTCCAGATGGTAGATTTTATAGACATAATGGTAGCGTCTACAGGGGCATGTAGTCTTCAGTTTGCACAGGAGAAAACCGAGTCCCAGAGACCCTTCCCAGAAGAGCGAGTTAACAACAGAGCCCCGAGAGGCCCCAAGTCTTCCCACTCCCCATCCAGCGCCCATCTGCTGTTGGGAGGTTTCGGTCTTGAGCAGTTCCCTTCCAGATGTAAACCACTTGGGCTGCGGTTTGGGCCTGTTTGCCCTTTAGTGTTAGAGAAGGTGGAAAACTGCTGATTTCCCATCCAGTGGTCTATTGCCAAATGTTCCCTTCAGCTTTCTCTTCCTTAGGCTAAGAGTTCTTTGCTTCTTTGTTCTAAGAGAATTTTCTTTTTCAGTCCAATTTTCTACATCCAGACACCTCACTGAGCCTCCCACGTAATCTTTCCTTTTTCTCAATCCTTACTCCAAACTAAACCAGCGTTCTCCACTTGTCTCGTGCATTTTGGGCTCTGGTTCTTTTCCTGCTTCCTTTTTCTTTTTATGGCAGTTCCTCCTCTTTGAAGAATTTTTCCCCAACTGAAGCCAGGCTGCTTTTATGACCAGTGTTGGCCAAAACCACTCTGTGATCCTTCGTTTTAACATGAACTTGGGTGTTTGTTTTTAGTCCTGCCCTACTATCCATCCCCACCTCCTATCCTGGTGCTCCCTGTCTTAGACAAAACTAAAAACATGTGAGATGGGGACAAGGGTCCAGGTAGCTGTGTTTTCATTAATTGGAAACTATCTGTTTTGCTTCTCAGGTACACAGATAAGCTGTTTTTCTCCAAGTTCTTTCTCCTGGCGTCAGGCTGCCTTCGTGGATTCGTATTGCTGGGCGGCTGTTCAACAGAAGAACTCGCTGCAGGGCCATTCTGGAAACCTCCCACTGTGTCTGCATAAGGTAAAGTGAGACATTTTCAAATGAAACCTGTTCACTTTATACATAAGGAAACTAAGGCCCAGGGAGGCTGTGCCAAAGACCATACAGATATTGTAGCCAACCAGGGGTGTATCTCAGACTGTAAAACTATAGCACTTAATAGTCAAAAAGAACCTCAGAGATGACTTGGTATAGGCACCATCGTTTCACACTGTGGGGCAATGGAAGTGTTCTGTGGGTTTTAGCTCTGTAACAGCAGGCACCTTCTGTGTCTTGACACCTTTATATCATTAATGCCCAGCAAGATGTCTGGTCCATAGTAGGGTCTTAGTACATTGTGAGTGTCTGAATGAGCATAGCTAGACCGTGGCAGAGCTAGGATTCTCGCATAGCTTCTCAGCTGGCGCCTTTTCTACCACATACAGGGTCTCTTGCAGAAAGTAAGGACTGACCTAGAGTTCAGTTGCTTCTAGCTGATATGTTACTGGAACATCGAAAAACCTAGGGATGAGGCCCTCTGGGGTGTTGGCTGTAGTATTGATTTTGGAATGGATTCCTTTGCTTTTTGTTAGATCCAGATACTGCAGGGAAGGGGAGATACTCCACAAGAGACAGCAACGTCTGGGATCCACATCCCATAGAGAAGAGGTACAGTCAGGTGCTCTGTGGTCAGGGAAGTGGTGGTTTGCGCATGCATGTGGCAGGGGATACAGTGAGGAACTTAGGCAGCCCTTTACAAGTTTGTGCAGAATAATGTTCTCTGACTTACGAAGTGACTGCATTAGGTCTTCTCTGTGCTTATGGAAGTAGGACTTTGTTTCAGGCTGTCATTAATTTCAATTACTGTTTCTTTTGTCCATTGTGAAAACAATAGAATGTGTATCTTCTGGTATTCTTATTTGCTGAAGAAAGTACAGAATTTGGCTTCCAAAAAGCCAGAAGCGAAAACTGGACTCTCTTCTGCTTTGACCTGCTACCAGATACACCATCAGCATCCTTCTTCTTAAAAGGAATGATTTAAGGGAGCGATGACTCAGGCTTGTTCTCCTTGTTCGTTTACAGTTGATCCTTGAACAGTGTCGGGGGCAGAGACACTGGCTCCCTGCACAGTCAAAAACTTGTATGAAACATTTGTCTCCCCAGAACTTAACTACGGATAGCTACTGTTGAGTGGAAACCTTACTAATAACATAAACAGTCACTTAACACATATTTTATATGTTATATGTATTATATACTGTGTTCTTACAATAAAATAAGCTAGCAAAAGAATGTTATTAAGAATATCATAATGAAAAGAAAATATATTTACTATTTGGGTCATGCAAAAGTAATCATGGGTTTTACCATTAAAAGTAATAGCAAGGCGGGCAAGGTGGGTGGATCACTTGAAGTCAGGAGTTTGAAACCAGCCTGACCAACATGGTAAAATCCCATCTCTACTAAAAATACAAAAATTAGCCAGGCATGGGCAGACACAGTTGCTCACGCCTGTAATCCCATCACTTTGTGAGGCCAAGGTGAGCAGTGGATCACTTGAGGTCAGGAGTTCGAGACCAGCCTGGCCAACATGGTGAAATCCCGTCTTTACTAAAAATAGAAAAGTTAGCTGGGTGTGGCGGCAAGTGCCTGTGATCCCAGCTACTCAGGAGGCTGAGGCAGAATTGCTTGAGCCTGGGAGGCAGAGGTTGCAGTGAGGTCAGATCGTGCCATTGCACTCCAGACTGGGCAACAAGAGTGAAACTCCATCTCAAAAAAAATTACCCAAGTGTGGTGTCATGTGCCTGTAATCCCAGTTATTTCGGAGGCTGAGGCAGGAGAACATAACATGGGAGGTAGAAGTTGCAGAGAGCAGAGATCACGCCACTGCACTCCAGCCTGGGCAACAAGGTGAGACTCCAAAAAATAATAATAAAATAAATATATAAAAGTCATGGCAAAACCCGCAATTACTTTTGCTCCAACCTATTATTTATTAAGTGGAAGTAGATCATCATAAAGGTCTTCATCCTCATTGTCTTTATGTTGAGTGGCCGAGGAGGAAGAGAAGTTGTTCATGCTGTATCAGGAGTGGTAAAGGCAGAAGAAAAGCTCCATAAAAGTGGGCCCATGTAGTTCGAATTCATGTTGTTCAAGGGTCAACTGGATTGCTTGCCGTTTTTCTTAGTGATGCCCTATACTGACTCCTTTCTTCATTTAGGTTTGGCTTTTCCCTTTATTTTCAGCCGTAGGTGGGTTCTCATCAGCTTGGCAAGGTTTAGTAGTCAAGGCAACAAATTATAGGACTTGCAGCGTGAATGGTCACAGTGATGAAGTTTAACAGCTTGCTTTGTAAACCCATATTTTTGCTGTTGTAGTTTAAGTTCGTTACAGTGTTCTCATGAAAATGGAGAGTTTTAATGAGTCACTGGGCTGGCTTTGATGGATCCACAGAAGAATGTATAATCTAGGATTATCTAATGTAAGAATTGGCAGCGGTGTTAATAATTATTTTAGAGCAAGAAGAATAAACTGAAAGATTTTTTATCCAGATGCATTTTACATTTAAGGATAAGGGAACTTTGAGGGATCTAGCCTAAGAGTCATAGGACCAGTTGCTGACCAACAGACTAGAGCTCAGATTTTCAGACTTCTAGCCCGCTGCTCTTCTAGGCAAGGAAGGGGAAATCTGGGAACAGTATGTTAGCCAATCCTTAAGTTACCTGGTACTGATGACAGATTAAGAAGCTCTCTTTTTGGCAATGGAAGATTGCTTGTTTGAATGGAAGTACATCTGAGTATCTCAGCAGAGCTCTTGCCAAATTCACAAGGCTGGGGACAGAGATTAAAGTCAGGACCAGCCACGTTGGAAGGACCCTGATTAGCACTGCTTGGCATTTGATTGGGACTCTGAAAGGCTGTTCCTTGAGAATAAGGGGCAATCTAGAATTAATTCAGCTCGTGTTAGGGACTAGAGTCCTGATTTAAATGACTGCAATAGCAGTTGAATGACAGAGATCAGGGATTGCCATTGTCTGGTCTACTTGCCTGCCAGAAGTAAAAATGAATCCTTTTTGGAGTCTGGAAGAAGGTAATCATCATCTATATATATATATATTTTTTTTTTTTTCCTTTTTTTTGAGACAGGTTCTCACTTTGTCACGCAGCCCGGAGTGCAGTGGCACAAACATGGCTCACTGCAGCCTCAACCTCCTAGATGTAAGCAATCCTCCTGCCCTAGCCCCCCAGACAGCTGGTACTATAGGCATGTACCACCACACCTGGCTAATTTTTGTATTTTTTGTAGAAATGTTCTCAAACTCCTGAGCTCAAGAGATCCACTCATCTTGGCCTTCCAGAGTGTTGGATTACAGGCGTGAGCCACCACACCTGGCCTGTCTTTCTTATTTTTAATTTTTATGGTTACGTAACAGTTGTACCTATTTGTGGAATACATGTGATATTTTGATATAAGCATACAATGTCTAATGATCAAATTGGGGTAATTGGGATACTCATCATCTTAAACATTTATCATTTCTTTGTGTTAGCAACATTCCAATTCCATTCATATAGTTACTTTGAAATATACAATAAATTATTAACTACAGTCACCTTGCTACCTAAACCTAAATTCTTTCTCTCTAACTGTATACTTGTACCCATTAACCATTCCCTCTTTGCACCACCCCTCCCTGCCTCTGGTAACCATCACTCTACTCTTTCTTTATGAGATCAGTTTTTTAAACCTCTTACATGTAAGTGTGAACATGGAGTACTTATCTGTGCCTGTCTTATTTCGCTTAGCATGGCATTGTCCGGTTCCATTCATGCTGCTGAACATAACAGGATATCATGTTTTTTAATAGCTAAATAATAGTCCACTGTGTATATGTACCACATTTTCTCTATTCATTGGTTGATGGACACTATCCATATAGCAAAGATTTCCATATCTTTGCTATTGTGAATAGCTCCACAATAAACATGGGGGTGCAAATAACTTTAATATTCTGACTTCCTTTCTTTTGGATATATACCCAGCAGTAGGATTGCTAGATCATATGGTAGCTCTATTTTTAGTTTTTTGAGGAACCTCCATACCGTTTCCCATAGTGGCTATACTAATTTACATTCCTACCAAGAGTATAGAATGTCCCCCTTTCTACACATCCTCACCAGCATTCATTATTTTTTGTCTTTTTGATAAAAGCCATTTTACCTGGAGTGAAGTGATATCTCATTGTGGTTTTGATTTGCATTTCCCTGCTCAATGACGTTGAGCATTTTTTCATATACCTGTTTGCCGTTTGTATTTCATCTTCTGAGAAGTGTCTATTCAGATCTTTTGACCATTTTAATTTTTTTTTAATATTGAGTTGTTTGAGTTTTTTATTTATTCTGGTTGTTAATCCCTTGTCAGATGGATAGTTGGCAAATATTTTCTCCCATTCTGTGGATTGTCTCATCATGTTTATTGTTTCCTTTGCTGCACAGAAGCTTTTTTTTTTTTTTCTCAGTCTGTGGCTTGCTTTATTTTTTTTAACCTTCTTTCATTCATATATATATATATATATATATATATATATATATATAATTGCATTTTAGGTTTGGGGGTACATGTGAAGAACATGCAAGATTGTTGCATAGGTACACACATGGCAGTGTGATTTGCTGCCTTCCTCCCCATCACCTGTATCTGGCATTTGTCCCCATGCTCTCTCTCCCCAACTCCCCATCCCCCGCTGTCCCTCCCCTTTGATCCTTCTTTTTGCTGTGGTTGCTTGTGTTTTTGAGGTCTTACGCAAGACATTGCTTATCCAGACTCATGTCCTAGAGTGTTCCTCCAGTGTTCTCTTCTAGTAGTTTCATGGTTTTAGGTTTTATATTTAAGTCTTTAATCTATTTTGGTTAGATTTTTGTATATGATGAGAAGTAGGGATCTGGGTTTATTCTTCTGCATATGGATACTCAGTTTTCCCAGCACTATTTATTAAAGAGACTTTCATTTCTCTATTGTATCTTTTTGGCACCTTTGTTGAAAATGAACTGACCATAAATAAATACATTGATATCTGGGTTCTCTATTCTGTCTCCTTGGTCTGTGTGTCTATTTTTATGCCAGTGTTATGCTATTTTGGTTGCTATAACTTTGTAGTATAATTTGCAGTTAGGTAATGTGATGCTCCCAGCTTTGTTCTTTTTTGCTCAGAATTGCTCTATTGTGGGTCTTTTGTAGTTCCATATATATTTTAGGATTGTTTTCTCTGTTTCTGTGAAGAATGTCATTGATACCTTGATACATATTGCATTGTATCAGTAGATTGCTCTGGGTAGTGTGAACATTTTAACAATATTAATTCTTCCAATTCATGAACATGGAATATATTTTAATTCATTTGTGTCCTCTTCAGTTTCTTTTATTAGTGTTTTATAGTTTTTATTGTAGAGATCTTTCACTTCTCTGGTGAGGTTTATTCCTAGGTATATTACTGTAGCTATTGTAAATGGAATTACTTTCTTGGTTTTCTTTTCAGATTGTTTGCCATTGGCATATAGAAATTCTCGTGATTTTTTTTTATGTGGGTTTTGTATCCTGAAACTTTAGTGAATTCATTTATCAGTTCTAATAGTTTATTTGTGAAGTCTAGATTTTTCTATATATAAGATCATATTGTCAGCTAGCAAGTATAATTTGATTTCTTCCTTTCCAATTTAGATGCCTTTTTTTTTTTTAATGTTTGAACTTTATTCTGTAAATTTTGAGCAATCTTTGACAATGTTTATGCAAGAAAGGCTAGAATCAGTTTTGCATTTTGGAAAGATAATTCTAGTTATAGTATGAAGGGCAGATTAATGAGTAGATACTGAAGGCAGTAGTCCATGTAAATAATTATAAAGGATTGTGCATCTTTTTTTAAAAAATATATATTTTATTGCAGTTTAGGTTCCGGGGTACATGTGAAGAACATGTAGGATTGTTGCATAGGTACATACGTAGCAATGCGGTTTGCTGCCTCCATCCTCATCACCTATATCTGGCATTTCTCCCCATGTTATCCCTCCCCAACTCCCTCCCCCTCACTGTCCCTACCCTAGTCCCCCCAACAGACCTCAGTGTGTGATGCTTCCCTCCCTGTGTCCATGTGTTCTCATTGTTCAACACCCACCTACGAGTGAGAACATGCGGTGTTTGGTTTTCTGTTCTTGTGTCAGTTTGCTGAGAATGATGGTTTCCAGATTCATCCATATCCCTACAAAGGACACAAACTCATCTTTTTTTATGGCTGAATAGGATTTCATGGTGTATATGTGCCACATTTTCCCTGTCCAGTCTGTCATCGATGGGCATTTGAGTTGGTTCCAAGTCTTTGCTATTGTAAACAGTGCTGTAATGAACTTAGATGTGCATGTGTCTTTATAATACAACGATTTATAATCCTTTGGATATATACCCAGTAATGGGATTGCTGGGTCAAATGGAATTTCTATTTCTAGGTCCTTGAGGAATCGCCACACTGTCTTCCACAATGGTTGAACTAATTTACACTCCCAACAGTGTAAAAGTGTTCCTGTTTCTCCATATCCTCTCCAGCATCTGTTGTCTCCAGATTTTTTAATGATTGCCATTCTAACTGGTGTGAGATGGTATCTCAGTGTAGTTTTGATTTGCATTTTTCTAATGACAGTGATGATGAGCATTTTTTCATATGTTTGTTGGCCTTATATATGTCTTCTTCTGAAAAGTGTCTGTTATATCCTTTGCCCACTTTTGAATGGGTTTGTTTTTTTTTTTTTTTTTTTTTTTTTTTTTTTAATTTTTTTTTTTTTTTTTTTTTTTTTTTTTTTTATTTTTTTTTTTTTTTTTTTTTTTTTTTTTTTTTTTTGTAAATCTGTTTTAGTTCTTTGTAGATTCTGAATATAAGTCCTTTGTCAGATGAATAGATTGCAAAAATTTTTTCCCATTGCGTTGGTTGCTGGTTCACTCTAATGATTGTTTCTTCTACTGTGCAGAAGCTGTGGAGTTTAATTAGATCCGATTTGTCTATTTTGGCTTTTGTTGCCAATGCTTTTGGTGTTTTAGTCATGAAGTCCTTGCCTATGCCTATGTCCTGAATGGTGTTGCCTAGGTTTTCTTTTTGGGTTTTTATGGTGTTAGGTCTTATGTTTAAGTCTTTAATCCATCTGGAGTTAATTTTAGTGTAAGGTGTCAGGAAGGAGTCCAGTTTCTGCTTTCTGCACATGGCTAGCCAGTTTTCCCAACACCATTTATTAAACAGGGAATCCTTTCCCCATTGCTTGTTTTTGTCAGGTTTGTCAAAGATCAGATGGTTGAAGATGTGTGGCATTGCCTCTGAGGCCTCTGTTCTGTTCCATTCGTCTATATCTCTGTTTTGGTACCAGCACCGTGCTGTTTTGATTACTGTAGCCTTGTAGTATAGTTTGAAGTCTGGTAGCATAATGCCTCCAGCTTTGTTCTTTTTGCTTAGAATTGACTTGATTGTGTGGGCTCTCTTTTGGTTCCACATGAAGTTTAAGGTGGTTTTTTCCAGTTCGGTGAAGAGGGTTATGGGTAGCTTGATGGGGATAGCATTGAATCTATAATTACTTCAGGCAGTATGGCCATTTTCACAATATTGATTCTTCCTGACCATAAGCATGGAATGTTTTTCCATCTGTTTGCATCCTCTTTGATTTCCTTGAGCGGTGGTTTGTAATTCTCCTTGAAGAGGTCCTTTACCTCCTTTGTTAGGTGTATTCCTTGGTATTTCATTCTCTTTGTAGCAATTGTGAATGGCAGTTCTTGATTTGGCTCTCTTTAGGTCTGTTATTGGTGTATAGGAATGCTTGTGATTTCTGCACATTGTTTTTGTATCCTGAGACTTTGCTGAAGTTGCTTATCAGTTTCAGGAGATTTTCAGCTGAGATGATGGGGTCTTCTAAATATACAATCATGTCATCTGCAAACAGAGTTGATTTGACTTCCTCCTTTCCCAATTGAATACCCTTTATTTCTTTTCCTTGCCTGATTGCTTTGGCTAGAACTTCCAGTACTATATTGAATAGGAGTGGTGAGAGAGGGCATCCTTGTCTAGTTCCTGATTTCAAAGGGAATGCTTCCAGTTTTTGCCCATTCAGTACGATATTGGCTGTGGGTTTGTCATAAATAGCTTTTATTATTTTGAGGTACATTCTGCCGATATCTAGTTTATTGAGAGTTTTTAGAATAAAGGGCTACTGATTTTTGTTGAAGGCCTTCTCTGCATCTGTTGAGATAATTATGTGGTTTTGTCTTTGGTTCTGTTTTTGTGGATTACGTTTATAGACTTGGGTATGTTGAACCAGCCTTGCATCCCCGGAATGAAGCCTACTTGATTGTGATCGATAAGCTTTTTGATGTGCTATTGCAATCAGTTTGCCAGTATTTTATTGAAGATTTTTGCATCTATGATCATCATGGATATCGGCCTGAAGTTTTCTTTTCTTGCTGAGTCGCTGCTGGGTTTTGGTATCAGGATGATGTTGGTCTCATAAAATGATTTGGGAAGGATTCCCTCCTTTTGGAGTGTTTGGAATAGTTTCAGAAGGAGTGTTACCAGCTCTTCTTTGTATGTCTGGTAGTATTCGGCTGTGAACCCATCTGGACCTGGGCTTTTTTTGGTTGGTAGGCTATTAATTGCTGCCTCAGCCTCAGCCCTTGTTATTGGTCTATTCAGGGTTTCAACTTCTTCCTGGTTTAGTCGTGGGAGGGTGCAAGTGTCCAGGAATTTATCCATTTCTTCCAGGTTTACTGGTTTGTGTGCATAGAGTTCTTTGTAGTAATCTCTGATGGTGGTTTGTATTTCTGTGGAATCTGTGGTGATAACCCTTTTATCATTTTTTATTGCATCTATTTGATTCTTCCCTCTTTTCTTTTTTATTAATCTGGCTAGTGGTCTGTTTTGTTGATCTTTTCAAAAAAAAAAAAAACCACCTCCTGGATTTATGGATTTTTCGAAGGGTTTTTTGTGTCTCTGTCTCCTTCAGTTCTGCTCTGATCTTAGCTATTTCTTGTCTTCTGCTAGCTTTTGAGTGTTTTTGATCTTGCTCCTCTAGCTCTTTCAATTTTGACGATAGGGTGTTGAGTTTAGATCTTTCCTTGCTTCTCATGTGGGCATTTAGTGCTATATATTTTCCTCTAGACACTGCTTTAAATGTGTCCCAGAGATTCTGGTATGTTGTGTCTTCATTCTCGTTGATTTCCTAGAACATCTTTATTTCTGCCCATTTCATTGTTTATCCAGTCCACATTCAGGAACCAATTGTTCAGTTTCCATGACCTTGTGCAGTTCTGAGTTAGTTTCGGAATTCTGATTTCTAATTTGATTACACTGTGGTCTGAGAGACTGTTTGTTATGATTTCCATTCTTTTGCATTTGCTGAGGAATGATTTACTTCCAGTTTTGTGGTCAATTTTAGAGTAGGTGTGATGTGGTGCTGAGAAGAATGTATACTCTGTGGATTTTGGGTGGAGAGTTCTGTAAATGTCTATTAGGTGTGCCTTGTCCAGATCCGAGTTCAAGTCCTGGATATCCTTGTTAATCTTCTGTCTTGTTGATCTGTCTGATATTGACAGTGGAGTGTTAAAGTCTACCACTATTATTGTAACGGGAGTCTAAATCTCTTTGTAGGTCATTAAGAACTTGCCTTATGTATCTGTGTGCTCCTGTATTGGGTGCATATATACTTAGGATCATTAGCTCTTCTTTTTGCATTGATCCTTTTACCATTATGTAATGTCCTTCTTTGTCTCTTTTGATCTTTGCTGGTTTAAAGTCTGTTTTCTCAGAGAGTAGGACTGGAACTCCTGCTTTTTTTGCTCTCCATTTGCCTGGTAAATCTTCCTTCATCCATTTATTTTGAGCCTGTGTGTGTCCTTGCATGTGAGATGGGTTTCCTGGATACAGCACACCCACGGGTTTTGACTTTTTATCCAATTTGCCAGTCTGTGTCTTTTGATTGGGGTGTTTAGCCCGTTTACATTTAGGGTTAATATTGTTATGTGTGTATTTGATCCTGCCATTTTGATGCTAGCTGGTTGTTTTGCCCATTAGTTGATGCAGTTTCTTCATTGTGTTGATGATTTTTACCATTTTGTACGTTTTTGGAGTGGCTGATACTAGTTGTTCATTTCTGTGTTTAGTGCTTCTTTCAGGGGTTCTTGTAAGGCAGGCCTGGTGGTGATGAAATCACTGAGCAATTGCTCGTTCATAAAGGATTTTATTTCTCCTTTGCTTGTGAAGCTTAGTTTGGCTGGATATGAAATTCTAGGTTGAAAGTTCTTTTCTTTAAGGATGTTGAATATTGGCCCCCACTCTCTTCTGGCTTGTAGGGTTTCGGCCAAGCGCTCCACTGGGGGTTTGATGGGCTTCCCTTTGTGGGTGACCTGACCTTTCTCTCTGGCTGCCCTTAGCATTTTTTTCTTCATTTCAACCCTGGAAAATCTGACCATTATGTGCCTTGGGGTTGCTCTTCTTGGGGAATATCTTTGTGGTGTTCTCTGTATTTCTTGGGTTTGAATGTTGGCCTGCCTTGCTAGGTTGGGGAAGTCCTCCTGGATAATATCCTGAAGAGTGTTTTCCAGCTTGGATTCATGCTCTCTGTCACATTCATGTATGCCTGTCAAATGTAGATTAGGTCTTTTCACATAATCCCATATTTCTTGGAGGCTTTGTTCATTTCTTTTTACTTTTTTTCCTCTAATCTTGCCTTCTTTTATTTCATTGAGTTGATCTTCAATGTCTGATATCCTTTGTTCTGCTTGACTGATTCGGCTATTGAAACTTGTGTATGCTTTGCGAAGTTCTCATGTTGTGTTTTTTAGCTCCATCAAGTTATTTATATTCTTCTCTAAGCTGTTTATTCTCGTTAGCATTTCGTCAAACCTTTTTTCAATTTCTTAGTTTCTTTGCGTTGGGTTAGCACGTGTTCTTTTAGCTCAGAGAAGTTTGTTATTACCCACTTTTTGAAGCCTGTTTCTGTCAGTTCATCAGACTCATTCTCCATCCAGCATTGTTCCCTTGCTGGTAAGGAGTTGTAATCCCCTGGAGGAGGAGAGGCCTTCTGATCTTTGGTATTTTCATCCTTTTTGCCTTGGTTTCTTCCCATCTTTGTGGATTTATCTACCTGTGGTCTTTGTAGTTGGTGACTTTCAGATGGGGTCTCTGAGTGGACGTCCTTTTTGTTGATGTTGAAGTTATTTCTTTCTGTTTTTTAGATTTCATTCTAACAGTCAGGCCCCTCTGCTGTAGGACTGCTGGAGGTCCACTCCAGACCCTGCTTGCCTGGGGATCACCTGCAGTGGCTGCAGAACAGTAAGAGTTGCTGCCAGGTTCTTCTTCTGGTATCTTTGTCCCAGAAGGATACTGGCCAGATGTCAGCCTGAGCTCTCTTTTATGAGGTGTCTCTTTGGATATATGGGGGTTGGGGAGCTGCTTGAGGAGACAGTCTGTCCCTTATAGGAGCTCAGGTGCTGAGCTGTGAGGTCCATTGTTCCATTCAGAGCTGCTGGTCAGGTACATTTATGTCTGCTGCAGCGGAACTCGTAACCTCCTTTTTTCCCAGCTGCTCTGTTCCAGGAATGTGGAGCTTTATTTGTAAGTTCGTGATGTGCTGCTGCGTTTTCTCAGGGATTCCCTGCCCAGCAAGCAGGTAACCTACTGACAGTCTGCCAGCAGAGGCATTGCTGAGCTGCCGTATGCTGTGCTCAGCTGCTGTGTGAACTTCCTTGCGGTTTTATTTATAGAGGTGTAGTTAGGACTGCCTCGGTAATGGCGGTCTGCCTCAGTAATGGCGGTCTGCCTCAGTAATGGCGGACTGCCTCGGTAGTGGTGGACTGCCTCGCTAATGGTGGATGCCTTTCCTCCCACAGAGCTGGACTGTCCCGAGTCCAGATGTGTTTGCTGTGAAACTCTCAGTCCAGAGCATTTAAGATTGCTAGTCTTTGTGGGGGTGGGACCAGCTAAGCCAGATTGCCTGGCTCCCTATTTCAGCCCTCTTTTTTTCAGCTGAACGGGCGACTCTGTCTTCCAGGCGTTCCAGGCACCAGTTGAAACAGCGCCCAGATTTGTGTGAGTTTTTGTGTGGAGACCCGCTGTGCTGGCTGAAACAGCCATGCTGGAGACTTGTGCTTTTCTGCCTGGGAATCTCCTGGTCTGTGGGCAGTAAAAATTCGTTTGGAAATGTGGTGATCACTCACCCTCTGGGTTTTTGCTGGGAACTAACTGCAATCCAGAGCTGTTCCTTTTCAGCCATCTTGTCAGAAGTCTCCAATTTGGATGCCCTTTCTCGTTTAATGTAAGATCATATTGTCAGCAAACAAAAATAATTTGATTTCTTCCTTTCCAAGTTGGATGCCTTTTCTTTCTCTTGTTGAATTACTATGACTAGGACTGCCAGTACTATGTTGGATAAATGTGTTAGAAGTGGGCATCCTAGTCTTGTTCCATATCTTAGAAGAAAGGCTTTAAGGTTTTCCCCATTCAGTGTGATACTAGGTGTGGGTTTATTATAAATGGTCTTTATTATATTGAGGTATGTTCCTTCTGTACTCAGTTTGTTGAGAGTTTTTATCATGAAGGGATGTTGACTATTACTGAATACTTTTTTTGGCATGTATGGAAGTGATCATACGGTGTTTGTCCTTCATACTGTTGATGTGATGTATCAGATTTATTAAGTTGCATATGTTGAGCTATCCTTGAATCCCTGAGATAAATCCCACTAGGTTGTGATGAATTGTGTTTTTAATGTTTTATGGAATCAGTTTGCTAGGATTTTATTGAGGATATTACATCTATTTTCATCAGAGGTAACTGGCTTATAATTTTCCTGTGTCTTTGTCTGATTCTGGTATCATGGTAAGACTAGCTTTATAAAATTATTTCCTCCTCAAAAGACAGTTTGGAATTATTCTCTCCTCAATTTTTTTGAATAACTTGGGTTGGTATTAGTTTTTTTTTTTTTTTTTTTTTTTTAAAGTTTGGTAGACTTTAGCAGTGAAGCCCTCAGGTCCTGGGTTTTTCTTTGATGGGAGACGTTTTATTACTGCCTCTCCCTTGTTACTTGCTATTGGTCTATTCAGATTTTGTATGTGGTAGGTTGTATGTGTCTAGAAATTTATCTTTTTTTTTTTTTTAGGTTTTCGAATTTATTGGCATATAGTTGCTCATAATAGTCTTTAGTGATTCTTTGAATTTCTGTGGTATGAGTTATAATGTTTGCTTTTTTGTCTCTGATTTTATTTGGTCTTTCTCTTTTTTTAGTCTGGCTAAATGTTTTTTTATTTATCTTTTCAAAAAACCACCTTTTAAATTTTATTGATGTTTTGTGTATTTTTTAGTCTCAATTTTATTTATTTCTGCTCTTTAATATTTTTTCTACTGAATTTGGTTTTGTTTTGCCCTTGCTTTTCTAGTTCTTTAAGATATATTGTTAAGCTGTCTATTTGAAGTCTTTCTACTTTTGTGATATAGCTATTGCTTTAAACATCCCTGTTAGTACTGCTTTTGCCATGTTCAATAGGTTTTGGTATGTTGTGTTCCCATTTTCATTCATTCCAATAAATTTTTAAACTTTATTCCTTTTTTTTTTTTTTTTTTTTTTGAGACAGAGTCTCACTCTGTCAACCAGGCGCCAGGCTGGAGTGCAGTGGCGCGATCTTGGCTCACTGCAACCTCCGCCTCCTGGGTTCAAGCAATTCTCCTGCCTCAGCCTCCCCAGTAGCTGGGACTATAGGCGTGTGCCACCACGCCCAGCTAATTTTTTTGTATTTGTAGTAGAGACGGAGTTTCACCATGTTGACCAGAATGGTCTCGATCTCTTGACCTCGTGATCCGCCCGCCTCGGCTTCCCAAAGTGCTGGGATTACAGGCGTGAGCCACCGCGCCTGGCAAACTTTATTCTTAATCTCTTCATTGACTCAATGGTCATTCAGGAGCATATTAATTTCCATGTGTTTTGTTTAGTTTCCAAAGTTTCTCTTGTCATTGATTTATAACCTTGTGATCAGAAAAGATACTTTGATGATTTCAGTTATTTTGAATTCTTTGAGACTTGTTTCGTGGCCTAACATATGGTCTATCCATAAGAATGTTCCATTTGCTAAAGAGCATAATTTTCTGCAGCTATTGGATGAATTGTTCTGTAAATGTATAGTAGGTCTACTTGGTCTGTAGTGTAGATTGAGCCAGATTATTTCTTTATTTTCTGTCTAGATGATCTGCTGAATGCTAAAAGTCAGGTGTGAAGGTCCCAACTATTATTATATTGTGACCCTCTTTAGCACTAATAATATTTTCTCTATATATCTGAGTGTTCCAGCATTGGGTGCTTATATATTTATAATTGTTATACCCTCTTACTGAATTGATCCTATTATCATAGTATGATGACTGACTTGTTATCTTTTTACAGTTTTTGTCTTGAGATTTATTTTATCTGATTAATGTATAGGTATTCCTGCTCATTTTTGGTTTCTTTTTGTGTGAAATATATTTTTTCAGCCCTTCATTTTCAGCCTATATGTGTCTTTATATGCAAAGTGAGTTTCTTGTCAGCAGCATATGGTTGGGTCTTGGTTTTTTTATCCAGTGAGTCAATTCTTTCTCTTGATTAAATAATTTACCTCATTTATATTGAATATTATTGATGGGTAAGGACTTACTACTGTAATTTTGTTATTTGTTTTCTGGCTGTAATGTTAGTTTCTCTTCTTTTTCTTTTTCCTCTGTCTTCCCTTGTGTATATGTGATTTTTTTTTTTGGTAGTGTATTTTAATTTCTTGCTTTTTGTTTTTTTGTGTATCTATTATAGGCTTTTACTTTGTGTTTGCGGTGAGGCTTCACATGAGGCTGTGATTGGAATTAAGTTATCTTCAGTTTAAAATAGTTGGTTAATAACATAACCAATTATAAACCAATTGGTTATGTTATTAACCAATTATTAGCTATTTACCAATTAACCAATTTGGTTACTAACATAACCAATTAACCAGTTGGTTAATAACATAACCCATTAAAATAATTGGTTAATAACAACCAATTATTTTAAACCGAAGACAACTTAATTCCAATTACAATGAAAACAAGCAAAAACTAAAAAGTGAGGCACATTAACTTCATTCCCCCCTCACTTTTTTGCTTTTGACCTCTTGTCGCTTTATATCTTTTTATATTGTCTATTTCCTAAGAAATTGTCATCATTATGATTATTGTTGGTAGGTTTACCTTAGAGTTTTAAGGCATGAGCAATTTACACACCACAGTTACAGCGTTAGAGTATTCTCTATTTGTCTACATACTTACTTTTAGCGGTAAGTCTGTATTTTTAGATGATTTCTTGTTGCTCATTAGCATCCCTTTGATTCAGACTGAAGAACTCCCTTTATCATGTCTTGTAAGACAGGTCTAGTGTTGATGAAATAACTCAGCTTTTGTTTGTCTGGGAAAGTCTTTATTTCACCTTTACATTTGAAGGATAACTTTATTGGTCATGATATTCTAGGTTGGAAGGTTTTTTCCTTTAGTGCTTTGAATATGTCATCCAACTTCCTTCTGGTCTGTAAGGCTTCCACTGAAAAGTCTCCTGCCAGATGTCTTGGAACTCTTTTATATGTAATATGCATTTTTTCGCCTGTTGATTTGGGATTCTTTCTTTTTCCCTTCACCTTTGAGAGTTGGATTATTATATTCCTTGAGGTAGTTTTATTTGGGTTGAGTCTTCTTTGTTTCCTTTAACCTTCTTGAACCTGCATATTATATCAGGAGTCTGCCTGGTGCTTTATTTTACTGTGACTGAGCCTGATGCCTGTTTTAAGACAGTATCCTCTGTACTCTTTCCTGTCCTTTCCCCAAGCTGAAAGCTCTCTCCCCAAGCTGCACTGCTTGGAGTTGGGAGAGAGGTGATTCAGGTGTTCCCCTGGCTGCTGCAGGTAGTGTTGTATTGGGTTACATCCCAAGCCCACTGTTTATAAGACTAGAGCAGCACCAGGGCTTGTCAGAGGACTACAGTTACGGTGTCCAATCAGGACTGGCACTCAGATTTATTTTGGGCCCTAGGTCACTTTAGTCAGCTGGTAGTGGAGCCAGCAGGAGTTAGTTTTCTCCCACTGGGGCAGAGGATTCCCCTCTGTCCCAGGGCTGGTCTAAATGCTTCCTCTGTGGGCCCTGGCAGAAGTCTTCCTGGTGTTGTGTGACTATGACAAGGTGGCACTGAGTTCCAATGCAAAGTCTGATACTTACTTTGCTCTCTCTCCTTCAGGCACACGAATTCTTTCTTCAGACTGCACTGCCTGGGTTTAGGGGAAGGGTGGTGTAGGCAATGCAGGACTATCCTTCCTACTATGTTCAATGCTACTTCATTATGTTAAAACCAGGTACAGTGATTGTTCATCTGATTTTTCAGTTCTTAGGAAGGTGCTTTCTTGCATGGATACTTACTCGATTTGGTGTTCTTTTTGGCGGGGGGCGGGGGTCAATCATTGGAGGGTTCTATTCAGCCATCTTGCTCTTCCTCCTTTTATGTGCTCTCAAATTCTTGCTCAGGTTTTTCACGTGTGACATGCAGCACTCACTAGGAAATAACTAGGTATACAAGAAAACCAAGAAAAAAATCAGAAATAGACCTGTAGGAGGTTCAGCTAGTAGATTGATCAGCCATGAATTTTAACTAATCATTAATAACATATTCAAAGAGTTATGATTGTATGGAGATTTTTACAGAGAACTGACTGAAAACTGCACCAAAAGAATCAAATAAAAATTCTTGAGCTGAAAACAATTAGTAACAGTTGATTTCAGCTAACATTGACTGAGGGCCTACCATATGCTAGAATGTATGCCCAGTGGCAGAGAGCCACAGACGACATGGTCACTTCATCAAGGAGCTCATTGTTTAGTGGAAAAATAAACATGGAAGAAGACAGTGAGAGGGTAAAATCAGAAAGCTAAATGGTAAAAGGAGACTGTTTCAGACAGCAGTGAACTCTGTTAAAATGCTGCTGCAGAGAAGCCAGTGCAGTCTGAGAGAAATACAACTTACTGGATTAATGAAAACATTGGGGATCCAGCAGAAATGATTTTAGTGGGGAAGTGGGAGACAGATGGCTGTGGTGAGGAGTGAATGGGAAGTAAGGAAGTGAAGATGATTTGACAATTTCTTCACAGGATTTTTTTCCTTTTTATTAACTCTCTCTTCCTGGTAACCAAAAGAGAGGAACAAGCCGGGTGGCAACTGGAAGGAAGGTGCAGGCCCAACAAGCACATAAAAAAACCACTGCCTGGGAGAGTGAGAAGAACTTTGTGGGAGAGGTGCGGCCTGTTGGGGAGCAGTGGGGCCTTGATTGACTATGAGGGGTAGGCTAGGTTATAGGGGACTTTGAACACTAACCAGACGGATAGGCTAAATACTGGGGACAGCGCGAGCCACTGCAGGTAGCTGAGCAGAGTGAACTTGGTGGTTCTAAGAGTTAAGCCTCAGTGACAGTGTGCAGGAGGGAATAGGGGCAGGGAGAGCCACTTGGCATGTATAATGGGAGAGTTCTAATTAGAGAACAGAAAGAAAAAGAATCAGTTGTGTCTGAGAAGGCAAAGACCAAACAAAAAGCCATACTCTATGTCTCACTGCTGATTAGAAGGTCACACAAAAGGACAGTCGAAAGTGACATCAAGGTCTAGACCAGGGGTTGGCAAACTTTTTTGCAAAGGGCTAGATCATAAAGTTTTTTTGGTCATTGAAGTTCACATGGTCACTGTTGCAGCTACTCAGTTCTGTAGAGTAGACATGATTGCTGGTGGCCAGATTTGGCTCAGGGGCAGCAGTTTGCTGATCGTTGGTCTAGACTGACACCAGTTGAGGTCTAGGGTGACAGCAGTGAGGGTGGGAAGCGGACAAGCTCAGGGCATCTTTTCTAAAGGGTGGCGCTAACAAGATGTGGTGATCGCACATGGGAGGATGAGAGAAAGATCAGGATTAAGGACATGACCACGGTTTCAGGCACTGGATGGAATGACTCGAAGAAGCCTGGTGAAGAAGCGCATTTTGGAGGAAAACCAAGGAGTTCTGCTTGAACATGTTGAATCAGAGATGCTCCATGGTCCAGAGGATGTGTCACGTAGGCAGTGAGAGATGGTATCTGGAGACTGCAGGCTAGAATAGAGCTATAGATATGGCAGATTGTCACAAAATAGTGTTTAAAGCTATAGGAGTGGATGGGGTTTCTTACGGGGCGATTATATATAGACAGGGGCAAGGTCTGAGGGCTGCTGCAACATGGAGAGGGTGCGGAGTAGGACCAGTCAACAGAGGAGACACAGAGAAGTGGGGTGATGAGGAAAGTGTAAACAGCGTGCTGTATGATTGAAGGGCAGGGTATTTTATAAAGAAAGATGGTGTCGATGTAATACCCTGTGTCAAATGCTGCCAAGAGGGTAAGGTGAGGACTGAGACTTAGGTCAACTCTACATTTGGGTGGTATCATGGGCTGAATTGTGTCCCCCGAGAGGTATGTCGAAGTCTTAACCCAGTGTGCCCTAAACTGTGACCTTATTTGGAAATAGAATTGTTGCAGATGTAATTAGCTAAGATGGGGTCCTGTTGCAGCAGGGTGGGCCCTTAATCCAGTATGACTGCTGTCCTCATAAGGAGAGGGGAATTTGGATGCAGACCTGCTCAGAGGGAAGACAACATGAAGACACATAGGAAGAAAACAGCCGCATGCCCACAGAGGCCTAGATTGGAGTTATGCTGCCAAGCCAAGGAATGCTGGGGTGACTGGAAGCTGGAAGAGGCCGGGAGGATCCTGCCCTGGAGACTTGGGTGGGAGCATGGCCCTGCTAGCACCTTGATTTTCAACTCCTCATCTCTAAAACCATGAAAGAAAAAATGTCTGTTGTTTTAAACCCTCCAATTTGTGGGATTTGGTTGTGGTAGCCCTAGGAACCTAATGCCAGGAGTTAGAGAGAAATGAAGATTCAGCCTAACTGGAGAAATAAAACCTATGCCAGACAGGCATATTAGCACCTGGCTTTCTTAGGTCAGATTCTGTAATTACAGCCACTTTATTTCTACATTGATCTCTTTTTCAAGTTTTTCATTTTCTTTTTTGGTAAAATATACATAACATAAAATTTACTTTTCTGTTTTTAGGTATATAGCCCAGTGGCATTAAGTACATTATACATATATATATATGTGGCCACAGGCATAGGCAAGGACGTCATATATATGTATATGTATATTTTATTGCAATTTAGATTCTGGGGTACATGTGCAAAACATGTAGGATTGTTGCATAGCTACATACATGGCAATGTGGTTTGTTGCCCCCATCCGCCCATCACCTATATCTGGCATTCTCCCTGTTATTCCCTCCCCAACCTCCCTACCCCCTGCTGTCCTTCCCCTATTCCCCCACAACAGGCCCCAGTGTGTGATGTTCCCCTCCCTGTGTCCATGTGTTCTCATTGTTCAACATGCACTTATGAGTGAGAACATGTGGTGTTTGATTTTCTGTTCTTGTGTCAGTTTGCTGGGAATGATGGTTTCCAGGTTCATCGATGTCCCTACAAAGGACACGAACTCATCATTTTTATGGCTGCATAGTATTCCGTGGTGTATATGTGCCACGTTATCCCCGTCCAGTCTATCATCTATGGGCATTTGGGTTGGTTCCAGGTCTTTACTATTGTACACAGGGCTGCAATGAACATACGTGTGCATGTGTCTTTATAATAGAACAATTTATAGTTTTTTGGGTATATACCCAATAGTGGGATTGCTGGGTCAAATGGAATTTCTATTTCTAGGTCCTTGAGGTATTGTCACACTGTCTTCCGCAATGGTTGAAAGAATTTACACTCCCAGCAACAGTGTAAAAGTGTTCCTATTTCTCCACATCCTCTCCAGCATCTGTTGTCTTCAGATTTTTTAATGATCGCCATTCTAACTGGTGTGAGATGGTATCTCCATATGAGTTTTGATTTGCATTTCTCTAATGACCAGTGATGATGAGCATTTTTTCATATGTTTGTTGGCCTCATAAATGTCTTCTTTTGAAAAGTGTCTGCTCATGTCCTTTGCCCACTTTCGAATGGGTTTATTTGTTTTTCTTGTAAATCTGTTTTAGTTCTTTGTAAATTCTGGATATTAGCCCTTTTTCAGATGGGTAGATTGCAAAAATTTTTCCCATTCTGTTGGTTGCTGGTTCACTCTAATGATTGTTTCTTTTGCTTTGCATAAGTTCTGGAGTTTAATTAGGTGCCATTTGTCTATTTTGGCTTCTGTTATCAGTGCTTTTGGTGTTTTAGTCATGAAGTCCTTGCCTATGCCTATGTCCTAAATGGTTTTGCCTAGGAGTTTCTTCTAGGGTTTTTGTGGTATTAGGTCTTATGTTTAAGTCTTTAATCCATCTGGAGTTAATTTTAGTGTAAGGTGTCAGAAAGGAGTCCAGTTTCTGCTTTCTGCACATGGCTAGCCAGTTTTCCCAACACCATTTATTAAACAGGGAATCCTTTTTCCATTGTTTGTTTTTGTCAGGTTTGTCAAAGATCAGATGGTTGTAGATGTGTGGCGTTGCTTCTGAGGCCTCTGTTGTGTTCCGTTGCTCTATAGCTCTGATTTGGTACCAGTACCATGCCATTTTGATTACTGTAGCCTTGTAGTGTAGTCTGAAGTCAGGTAGCATGATGCCTCCAGCTTTGTTCTTTTTGCTTAGAATTGTCTTGGCTATGCAGGCTCTCTTTTGGTTCCATATGCAGTTTAAGATGGTTTTTTCCAGTTCTGTGAAGAGGGTCATAGGTAGCTTGATGGGGATAGTGTTGCATCTATATATTACTTTGGGCAGTATGGCCATTTTCCCAATATTGATTCTTCCTAACCATGAGTATGGAATGTTTTTCCATCTGTTTGTGTCCTCTCTTATTTCCTTGTGCAGTGGTGGGTGATTCATGTCCCTTGTTAGTTATATTCCTAGGTATCTTACTGTCTTTGTGGCAATTGTGAATGGCAGTTAGTTCTTGATTTGGCTCTCTTTAAGTCTGCTATTGGTGTATAGGAATGCTTGTGCAGTTCTGAGTTAGTTTCTTAATCCTGAGTTCTAATTTGATTGCACTGTGGTCTGACAGACTGTTTGTTATGATTTCTGTTCTTTTGCATTTGCTGAGGAGTGATTTATTTCCAATTATGTGGTCAGTTTTAGAGTAGGTGTCATGCAGTGCTGAGAAGAATGTATATTGTGTGGATTTGGGGTGGAGAGTTTATAAATGTCTGTTAGGTTTGCTTGGTCCAGGTCTGAGTTCAAGTCCTGGATATCCTTGTTAATTTTCTGTCTCATTCATCTGTCTAATATTGACAATGGGGTGTTAAAGTCTCCCACTATTATTATGTAGGAGTCTAAGTCTCTTTGTAAGTCGTTAAGAACTTGCTTTATGTATCTGGGTGCTCCTGTATTGGGTGTGTATATATTTAGGATTGTTAGCTCTTTCTGTTGCATTGATCCTTTTACCATTATGTAATGTCCTTCTTTGTCTCTTCTGATCTTTGTTGGTTTAAAGTCTATTTTCTCAGAGACGAGAATTGCAACTCCTGCTATTTTTTGCTCTCCATTTGCTTGGTAAATCTTCCTCCATCCCTTTATTTTGAGCCTTTGTGTATCCTTGCATATGAGATGGGTTTCCTGGATATAGCACACCAATGGGTTTTGGCTTTTTATCCAATTTGCCACTCTGTGTCTTTAGATTGGGGCATTTAGCCCATTTACATTTAGGGTTAATATTGTTATGTGTGAATTTGATCCTGCCATTTTGATGCTAGCTGGCTGTTTTGCCCGTTAGTTGATGCCGTTTCCTCATTGTGTAGATGCTTTTTACCATTTGGTATGTTTTTGGAGTGGCTGGTATTGGTTGTTCCTTTCTATGTTTAGTGCCTCTTTCAGCAGCTCTTGTAAAGCAGGCCTGGTGGTGCTGAAATCTCTGAGTACTTGCTTGTTTGCAAAGGATTTTCTTTTTCCTTCACTTATGAAGCTTAGTTTGGCTGGATATGAAATTCTGGGTTGAAAGTTCTTTTCTTTAAGGATGTTGAATATTGGCCCCTACTCTCTTCTGGCTTGTAGGGTTTCTGCTGAGAGATCTGCTGTGAGTCTGATGGGCTTCCCTTTGTGGGTGACCAACCTTTCTTTCTGGCTGCCCTTAGCATTTTTTCCTTCATTTCAATCCTGGCAAATCTGAGGATTTTGTGCCTTGGGGTTGCTCTTCTTGAGGAATATCTTTGTGGTGTTCTCTGTATTTTTTGGACTTGAATATTGGCCTGCCTTGCTTGGTTTGGGGAAGTTCTCCTGGATAGTATCCCAAAAAGTGTTTTCCAGCTTGGATTCATTCTCTCCGTCACATTCAGGTACACCTAGCAAACATAGATTAGGTCTTTTCAGATAAACCCATATTTCTTGGAAGCTTTGTTCATTTGTTTTCACTTTTTTCTCTCTAATCTTGCCTTCTTATTTTATTTCATTGGGTTAATCTTCAGTCTCTGATATCCTTTCTTCTGCTTGGTCAGTTTGGCTTTGAAACTCGTGTATGCTTCACAAAGTTCTCCTGTTATGTTTTTCAGCTCCATCAAGCCAGTTATATTCTTCTCTAAGCTGTTTATTCTCTTTAGCATTTCATCTAACCTGTTTTCAAGGTTCTTAGTTTCTTTGCATTGGGTTAGAACATGTTCTTTTAGCTCAGAGAAGTTTATTACCCACCTCCTCAAGCCTGTTTCTGTCAATTTATCGGACTCATTCTCCATCCAGCTTTATTCCTTTGCTGGTGATGAGTTGTCATCCCTTGGAAGAGGAGAGGCATTCTGATTTTTTGTGTTTTCATCCTTTTTGCGCTGGTTTCTTCCCATCTTTGTGGATTTATCTACCTGTGGTCTTTGTAGTTGGTGACTTTCCGATGGTGTTTCTGAGTGGACGTCCTTTTTATTTCTTTCTGTGATTTAGTTTTCCTTCTAACATTCAGGCCCCTCTGCTGTAGGACTGCTGGAGGTCCACTCCAGACCCTGCTTGCCTGGGGATAACCTGCAGCGGCTGCAGAACAGTAAGGGTTGCTGCCAGTTTCTTCTTCTGTTATCTTTGTCCCAGAAGGATACCGGCCAGATTTCAGCCTGAGCTCTCCTTTATGAGATGTCTCATTGGATAAACAGGGGTCAGGGAGCTGCTTGAGACAGTCTGTCCCTTACAGGAGCTCAAGTGCTGAGCTGTGAGCTCCGTTGTTTTGTTCAGAGCTGCTGGGCAGGTATGTTTAAGTCTGCTGCAGTGGAACTCATAACTGCCTTTTTCCCCAGGTGCTCTGTCCTGGAAATGTGGGGCTTTATTTATAAGTTTCTGTGCTGCTGCCTTTTTTCAGAAATGCCCTGCCCAGCGAGGAGGTAGCCTAGTCACAGTCTGCCAGCAGAGTTTTTGCTGAGCTGCCGTGGGCTCTGCTCAGCTGCTGTGTGAACTTCCTTGTGGTTTTGTTTATAGGGGTATAGTTAGAACTGCCTCAGTAATAGCAGTCTGCCTCTGTAATGGTGGACTGCTTTGGTATTGGCGGACTGCCTCGGTAATGGCAGATGCCCTTCCCCAACAGAGGTGGACCATCTGGGTCCAGCTGCACTTGCTGTGAAACTCTCAATCCAGAGCGTTTCAGATTGCTGGTCTTTGGAGGGGGTCCCAGGCATTCCAGGCGTGAGCTGAAACAGCTGCCCAGACTTATGTGAGTTTTTGTGCAGAGACCCGCTACACTCGCTGAAACCTCCATGCTAGAAACTTGTGGCACTTTTCAGCCTGGGCATGTCCTCGTCTGTGGGCAGTAATAACTCATTTGGAAATGTGGTGTTCACTCACCCTCTGTGTTGTTCTCGCTGGGAACTGCACTCCAGAGCTGTTCCTACTCGACCATCTTCGATTGGAGACATTAAGTACAGTTACACTGTTGTGAAACCATCACCATTATCTGTCTCCTGAACTGTTCATATTCCAAACTGAGACCTACACCCATTAAGCAGTAACATTCCATTTCCCCAACCCCTGGCAACCTTTATTGTTTCTGTCTCTATGTATTTGCCTATTCTAGATACCTCATATAAGTGAAACTATATTTGTCCTTTTGTGTCTGGCTTATCTCACTTAAGGAAATGTTTTGGCTGTAGTATTGGTGGTAGAATATACTATAATATGGATCATCTCTACTTCTATATTTATTTATTTATTACTAGACCTCTACCACAGTCTTTATTCACCTTTCACCTCTCTTTGCCTGTAGGATGTACTTTATGTAGTCATGTACTTTGTATTAACATATTAGAAATCTACAGATCTGTTTTGTACTTTTTATACTGTTGGATACTTATAATCAAAACTTTTACTAGGGTATTGAATAAATCTAGTCTTATTAGAAAATTTAAAAAATAAAATGTTTTCAAAGTCATTCTTGTTGTAGCATACATCAAAATCTCCTTCCTTTTTAAGGCGGAATAACATCCATTGTAAGTGTGTGTGAGGCTTTTTTGTTTATACATTCGTCAGCAGACACTTGGGTTGCTTGCACTTCTTGGCTATTGTGAGTATTGCTGCTGTGAACATCTGTTCGAGTCCCTGCTTTGTTTCTTTTGAATATGTACCCCAAAGTGGAATTGCTGGGTTCTCTTTCCAGGATAGAAAGGTTTTCTTGTGGCTTCTCCACACTGAGCAGACTTGGGACTGTTAAGCTGGGAGGGTCTTCTCATTCAGGCTCTGAGGGCCAGAGTGGTCAGTACCTTTTCCAAGGTCCCACAGCCAGATGACAGGTAGGTCCACCACCTCCTTCAAATTTCCGACATGTTTCCCATGTGAAAAGGTCCAGTTCTAACTTCTGTGGCTTCAGAACTCTAGACTGTAGCCTGTGGGTGAAGGTCATCAGCTGATGAGCTGCAGCTCAACACAAGGAGAGTCTTTCTGGCAGAAGAGCTGTCCAGCAAGGGAGCCTGCTTTTGACTCAGAAGGTCCTTAGTTCAGCGTGCTCATGGACTTGCATAGTTTCTTCCCTTCTCTGTATTCCTTACCTTGTACTGTTTCTTCATGGAAAACTCAGTTCCTTAGCTGTTCTCTATACTGGCTGTGTCTTCCCCACGCCCTCCTCATTGGTGTCATTCTTGCAGTCACCCCTCATTCATTCAGGACTCAGGCATGGCTCATCCTCCTTCACCACCCCAAAGTGATTTCTCTGTCCTCCTGGATGGCACATCTGGCTTCAGTCTCTGTCTCATCTGCAAGAACTTTTACCTCCTTTCCACTTCTGTCATGAGTTCCTGTGGCCACCTCATTCTGAACTTGCTGTCACTTGAAACTAACTTCAGGCATCCCACTCCCTGTTTCTACCTCCTGACTTCCAAGGCCTTCCCCAACCACTTTCAAATAAAATGGAAGCTTGACATGAGAATATCTTGCCATAATTCTGCTTAATTCTTAATCTCTAAGACTGTAATTTTAAGCAGGCAAGAGACCATGCCCATATGTTTTTTATCCATGTACTCCTGAGACAATGCATGGTCCGTAGTGGGTGCTGGAAGAGTATGTGTGGAAGGGAAGAGGGCAGTGAGTGTAGCTTGTGTGCCCTGTTCAGAACCAGACTTGGTTCTCCAGGAGCATCCTGACAAAGGATGGGGGATTAGAGGCAAAGGGTTTGTTCAGCACTTCTCAATTTAATTCTGATGCTGAAGTTAGGAAGACTCAATTCCCCCAAAGTTGTTATTCAGTGTAAATGTTTAAGTCAGCACTAGGATAATCAATGATGTCATTTCTCCCCCACCGACTTGTTTCTCCTCCCTCTCCCACTCCATGCACTACTGATGGGCCCCTAAGACTTTGAGCCTTTTGCTGGAGATGCAGGGGGCCAGTAGGGGGCGCTCTAAGACTTCTTGAGAACTGGCTTTTTTTTTTTTTTTTTTTTTTTGAGTGTTCTGTTTGTTCAAGTTTAGAAGATAGGAGGCAACTGTTAGTAAGATTTCTGAAACAGCAAAGTCAGTTTTTGAAAAACAAAACCAGCACGAAAAAAAAAAAAAAATTAAGAGAGTGGGCAAATCTTTATTTCTCTTAGACTCATAGAAACCTGGTTGGAGGAATCCTCCAAGGCTTCCAGACCAGAGGCTTCCAAACCTTAGCTTTGCCAGAGCGGGCTTGTGAAAATGCAGGATCACGAGGTCATCCAGGCCATTAGGTTGGAGCCTCTGTGGTTAAGATCGGGAATGTGGTTTTTATCAGCTTCCCAGGAGATTCTGATGTGAGCCTGTCTTACTGTGCATTGTGGGCACCAGTCATCTAAACCATTTCTCAGATTCTCTCTGCATGCAGATCACCTGGGGATTTTGGTGAACTTTAGGCTCTGATTCAGCAGGTCTGATGGGGACCTGCAATTCTGCATTTATAGCAGACTCCCAGGTTATAACTGAGGTTTGTGGTCTATGGACCACACCACTCTTTGAGAGGCAAGAATCCAGAGCCAGGGTCAGCAACCTATGGCACACATGCTTGAGCCGAATCAGTCCATACCTGTTTTTGTAAACAGAGTTTCATTGGAACACAGCTGTGCCCCATTTGTTCACACATTATCTGTGGCTGCTTTTGCACTATAAAGGCAGAGTTGAGCAGCTACAATAGAGACCATGTGGCTCTCAAAGCCTGTAATATTTACTCTCTGGCCCTTTACAAGAAAACCCTATGGACCCCTCATCTGGCATACTCAAGCCCTCTCAGATGATCACAAACTACATTGAAAAGGGAGCTCCTTGCCTCACAGGACAATTTATTGAATTTCATGCAGATTCATAGGAAGGCTCTTCCTTGTCACTTGGTTCTAATTATCTTGGTAGGCATCTCTTCCTCCTGTGAACAGATACTTTGTTCACTGTCTTCTCCAGGGCTCTCCCCATGATGGACTCCCCCCAACTGCACTCCGGATGTCACCCAGTGTAAACCACTGCACCTTGGGTGCAGAATAGAAGCCCTGCCATCTTTATTTTCTTCCTTCTGTAAGCTTCTCTGGCAGTGCACATTAGCTGTTTGGGGTAGCCCTTCACTCTTGACTCCCTCTGTCTAGGACTGTCTGTACGTGTGGTGTTATCTGAACAGCATATAGCCAGAACAGACATTCTTAACGAATCTTTTCACTCCACTTCCCCAGTGCAGGATGTTCTTGACCTACTTTCTGACCATTTTCCTCCATTTCTTCCAAGATTCTCTCTTTGACCCTTAAATGTTAGAGGGTCTCAGGACTGTCCATGGTTGTCTGGTCTTCTACCCATTCTCCTTGGATGGTCTTAACCATACAGTTGGCTTTGACCACATATGTGCTGCCAAATCCTGAATCATGCAGCTAGATTCTATTCCTATATTTTCAGTTATCTACTACACACCAGGGTGTTTTGACTGTAGGTATCTCATGTTGAAAATTTCTCATCTCAGGTTTGCCTCCCACCTCACTCCTGACTTCCCTGAATCCGGGCCTCTTCATTTATTTCACCTGATGGTTCCACCGTCCATGCCCTTGCATGAGCCACAAACTGGTATGGTCCTCAGTTTTCGTCCTTTTCCGTCCCCCTCTTCTGTGGGACACTGAAATACACTTTGTCTTCCCCATGTGTTGCTTCAGATCTGTCTTCCCTTCCTGCCTCTCTGCTGCAGCGACCTCCTGCCTGGTCTCTCTCCTTCCCATGTGTTTCCTCTTTACCTCTATAGTGATTTCCTGGAATACATTTGGTCATTCCCTATACCAGTGGTATCCCATTGTGCATGGTGTGGGAATTTGGGGTCTTAATGCGGTCCCTACTTACTCTGTGTGTGAGTTTTCTAGATCTGCTGTAATAAATTACCACAACAGAAATGTATTTTCTCCTAGTTCTGGAGGCCAGAAGTCCACAGTCAAGGAGTTGCCAGAATTGGCAGCTGCTGGCAGTTCTCTGTGTTCCAGAAGAAAGAGGATAGTAGAGGCATCACTTCAGTCTCTGCCTTTGTCATCACAGGGCTTCTTCCTGTCTGTCTGTGTCTTCACTTGGCCTTCTGATAAGGACACAAGTCACTGGATTAGGGCCCACCCTAATTTATCATGACCTTATTTCCAAACTGTATCACACTCAGAGGTTCCAGGTAATCATGAATTAGGGGTGGGGGACACTATGAACCCAGCACACAATTCCGGTCTCAGCTCTGTCTACTTCCTCACTTGCAGGGCTTGCTAATTTACCTTGGTGCTCTGGATGAGTGAGAATTCACCAGACAAACAAGGTGGAAAGGATTCCAAGCAGAGCAAAGAGGATTCCAAAGGGCCACAGAGGTGACATTATTGCTTAGCCATAACATAAGGCTTTGTTTTATTTAATTGCCTCACTGTACTTTAAGACATAGTTCAGGTTACCTCTCTGATGAAGCATCCCTGACCACCTCCCCAGGGGCTTTTCTGTTCCCTCAGTACTTAGTACCTACATGGTTTGATGATATAATTACTAGCTTGTGTTCCCACCTGTCCTGTGTGATCTGGAGCAGACTCTGTGCCTGGTCTATGGGGGCCATACATCCAATCCACTGCGTGGCACATAGCAAGTGCCCAGGAGATGTTTATGAGTAAATTTACCATCTGCACTTAACCCCATAAGATAAGGTCACAGGCATTTCAGGGGAGGAGTTGTTGAGTGCGAATTGGATGGTTCTTTGCCTTCGACGAGGTAGAGAGGATTTGAGTATGGAGGGAAGTTGTACTGGCTCACCCTCTGGGTTCCTTCCATCTGGAGGTTCCTGTTGTTCTAACTATAACCCCTTCCAGAAACAGCACACATTTTTAAGGAAGACAGACTGAAAATTGTAGTTGGACAGCTGGTTGGTTCCACAATGATTTGAGAAGTTTCCCTCTTTTTGGAAGAGCTCAATCCTCGCTTGAACATCATGCAGAAGAGTGCCATGGTGGCTTCAAGAGAGGCTGAGCATCCCAGGCCTAATGGGGAGTTGACACAGCTTATGAACAAAGCGGTTTCCATCTGCAGATGCACTCTCAAAGCACTGCAGCTTTTCCATATTTCTTATTTTGTCAAAAGAATTTTAAAGACTGTAATTTTATGCTTTTAGGGATTCTTATTTCCTGTTTTACTACTTTTTTATAGAATCACTGAAAGTTGCCTTTTTATTTTTGATGGGAAAAAATAAAAAGAGGTTTAAGTGTGGAGAAAACCAAGAGGTGGGGCATTAAATGATGTTCCTATAATGGTGATCAAGGTCCAAGGATAATTTAGGGAAATTTACACCCAATATATTTGTTTTTCTAATTACAATAAGCTGAACTATTCATTGACACAAATTATTGTACCACTTGGCCATGTTAAAAAAAAAAATGCCACAGACTGTAAATAGTCACTTTTTAATTTAAGGGAACCGTTTGAGGTGAAATGTCATTATTCACGTAGCTATGAAACAAAAGTGACTTGTACAAATGTTTCACAAGCCCAAGTTAGAAAAATTTTCTCCCTGTGGTTCCCAGATAGAATGCCTGACTTTCATGGTTATGGAAGCAGCAGAAACTCTGTGCCGTGCAGTTATGTTTTTAAACTAATGGGCACCCTTCTGACTGGGCAAGAATTAAATGAACATTCCTTCTCCCCACAGCCAGCTATGAATGATGCAGCCAAAATTCAGCTAATCACAGCCTGCTGTGTGTGTGTCATTGTGTAGCAGCCCTTTGCAAATTGGGTTAATAATTTTGAAACACCTCACCCGGTGCCACAATACAGAAGTAAAGCAGCTCTCTGGGTAAGAGGGCTTAGCAAAGTGTTGGGGCCATTTGTGCTTATTTTCTCCCTCTGGGGCAGATATTCCTTATGTGGGTCTGTGATAGTGACAGGAGGCCTGCAAACTAGGATAGGAAAATACATGACAGCTTCATTTTTTACTCACTTCCAACTAGAATTTAGCATTAAAAAAGATTTTATGTGGGCAAAAATCCGTAGTGATAATAGCAGTACTTATGAGTTTGTCAGCCACAGCAGTCACAGGTATCCTAGAATATTGTTTACTCTTCACTACTTCAGAGTTTCAATAGCTGTTAGATCATGTGCTAGATCTTATTTTAAGTATGAATAAAGAAGATGCAAAATATTGATATTGTGATAACTTTATATCAATGTAATCTATTTCCTTTGTGAAACTATATGTGTTATTTTGTGCATTTAAAAATATTCTGCATGAAAAACCAGTAGAGATTGAAGAACTGTCACAAAACCAAGGAGTCTAGGGACACATGGCAACTAAATGCATTGGGTACCCTGGATTGGATCTCGGAACAGGAGGAGGACAGTGGTGGGAAAACTTGTGAGATCCAAATAAAAGTGTGAAGTTTAGTTTATGATAATGTGCTAATCTTGGTTTCTTAGTCTTGAGAAGTGTTATCATGGAAATATGAGTCATCAGCAATGGGGTAAGCTGAGTGAGGGGCTTATGGGAATGCTCTATACATCTGAAATTACAGTGAGGGCCATGTTGTGGGGTCTGCCGTCCACTGCCAGAAACGTTTGGGGGCATGGTTTCATGTCAACTTAAGGCCATCATGGCCTCTTCCATTACAACTCTGAGAAATTGTGCAGATAGATCCATCCAAAGGTAAGGAGAAGTGTTCCAGAAAAATAATTGTGTGTTAGATTGGGAAAAGCGTGGCTTTGGAATCAGAGAGGTCGGCATCATAGCCTGACTCTCACTTACCAGCTTTGTGATCTGGGACCCGAGACTACTCCCGGTTTTCTCTTCCCCTTTGCGGAATGGAGCCATCCATAGAGTCCCTGCCAGGGTCGCTGTAAGGACTGAACATATTGTGTCTACGTAGCTAACCCTTTTCTGCTTACCTGGAGTGTTTGAGTATCTATTCCATGTCAGGCCCTTTGCTAAGCATTCTCCATCAATTATCTCCTTTAATCTTCATGACACCTCTATTCCATGACCATTTCATAGATAGAGAAACTGAGGGTCAGAGACTTGGTGACCTCACTGCCCAAGGCCACAATGCTGAGCTCCAGTTCCGATCTGCGCTGACTGCAGTTTACTGTCTTCCTAAGTCTTCTGCTGAGGCTAAGCCACCTCTCACCACCTGGTGGTCCTGGTTACTGCCATGCTCTTCACCCTCTCTGACATTTGAATCCCCTCCTGTTTGGTGTGGGTCTGCACCCTGATCCGGACGCTCTCCTCCTGATTTCCTTGCTCGTTGTGGATGGCCTGTTGGGGCCGCAGTTTATCCAACTATAAAATGAGGGTGTTGGACTGCCTTCAAAGTCTGTTCCACGTTCATTCTGTGAATTCAACTGCTTATTTCAGCTCTTATTGGGATGATTACTGAATCACTGAAGTCAAAGCTTTTCTAATTTGTTTTGGGGGAAGTGTTATGTTTCTTTGGCATTTTCCCAGATTCCAGAGGAGGGCAAAAACGGGGCTGTATGCCTTAATTGCTTTAAAACCACAAAAATTAACAACAAAAACCCAGCAGGTTTCTTAATTGTGATTTTGTTCGTAGATTACTCTACAGGAATGGGAGTAATTTTATTTTTTTCTTTCCCTTCTGTGATTAGAAAGTACACACGATGTGTCACCATACAGTTGCCAGTTACTTCAAATTAATACCAATGGAAGAAAAAAAAAGGTAGTTACCAGTGTCAGATATTACCTGGACAGGTGAATTTAGCCATAAGAAGTAGTTATTAGGTGATGAGCCCAATTTCCACAGTGTGCATTTGTCTCAAGATGTAAAACAATGAGAGCATCATTTGGCACCATTAGGTTACTGCATGGGGGATCTGTTAAGCCTATAATTTGTTCTCTTGTTTTTCAGTTTTTCCCCTATATTCTGCTGCTCGTTGCAGTCCTCCTATACCTGCCCCCACTGTTCTGGCGTTTCACAGCTGCTCCTCACATTTGCTCAGACTTAAAGTTTATCATGGAAGAACTTGACAAAGTTTACAACCGTGCAATTAAGGCTGCAAAGAGTGTGTGTGACCTTGACCTGAGAGACGGAGCCTGCTCAGTTCCAGTTGTTACCGAGAACTTAGGGCAAAGGTAACTTAGCCCCAGCAGGCAGCTCATCAGGTTTTGTAGGACAAATTCTCTGCCCTTCTACTGCCAGTCTGGGCCCAGAGTTCTCATTGCTAGGAGGCGGGGCAGGAGTGGAGGCAGGGGGACGTCATGCACCTAGTCAGTCATAGCCTGTAGGCTCCAGGGATGTCCACTCTCCCCAAATCTCACCCCAACCCATTTGTTTGTCCTTCCGTCCAGACTCCTTCCCTTGATGAGTAAAACATTACCATCTCATTTTAAAAATGCAGTTCTTGTAGGGGTAATAGATTGAGATACTACATGAAGCTTGCTTGCTTTAATCTATTTAACTCCTAAGTAAGTGGAGATGCACAGAAGATTTCAAGGCAGATGAGTCGTGCCTTTTCACATTCTTGGTTCTTGTTATTGAATAATTGGCTGTTAATATTATTATTCCATCATTTTTGAATGTTTAATATATCCCACACACTGTATTAAGTACATTACCTCCTTCAGCCCCTCAGATCAACATTGCTAGGTACACTTATTAACCTCCCCTCCCCTTTTTTTCTGGATAAAAACACTCTCCTGTAGCTGTAAGTGGGAGTGCTGCGACCTGAATCATGCCCCTTAGACCCCATGGTTTGTGCCCATACCCCCTGAACTGTCCCCACCCCTCCCTGTAAGTGGCATATGTTTACACATATTTAGCATTTACCAGGTACCAGGCATCATTCTAACATTTCCAAATATTAACTCATTTAAGCCTTATATTAAATATTAAGGGGAAAAGTCTTCTTATTCCTTTTCTTCTTCCCCTTTTAAACTGATTTTATTCTCTGACTCTACCAAAGTTGTAGGTAGAGAAGTATGGGTGTTTGTTTGAAATCTTTAGTGTGACATTGTCTAATGTGTTTCTGCCTTTAATATTTCATGGTCTGTCTTGGTGTTTATTTTTGTTTCCTTTATTTTTTAGTTTGTGGGAGATACCTGAAAGCCACTTCAAGTACCCAATTGTGGAGCAATACTTGAAGACAAAGAAAAATTCGAATACTTTAATCATCAAGTATATTAGCTGCCGGCTGCTGACACTCACCATTATACTCTTAGCGTGTATCTACCTGGGATATTACTTCAGCCTCTCCTCACTCTCAGATGAGTTTGTCTGCAGCATCAAATCAGGGATCCTGAGAAACGACAGCACCGTGCCTGATCAGTTTCAGTGCAAACTCATAGCCGTGGGCATCTTCCAGTTGCTCAGTTTCATTAACCTTGTGGTGTATGTCCTGCTGGCTCCCGTGGTTGTGTACACGCTGTTTGTTCCATTCCGACAAAAGACAGATGTTCTCAAAGTATACGAAATCCTGCCTACTTTTGATGTTCTGCATTTCAGATCTGAAGGGTACAACGATTTGAGCCTGTACAATCTCTTCTTGGAGGAAAATATAAGTGAGGTCAAGTCATACAAGTGTCTTAAGGTACTGGAGAATATTAAGAGCAGTGGTCAGGGGATCGACCCAATGCTACTCCTCACAAACCTTGGCACGATCAAGATGGATGCTCTTGATGGCAAAACTCCCATGTCTGCGGAGACGAAGAGAGAGGAGCAGGGGAACAAGACAGCAGAGCTCAAAGGTAGGGTTTGCTCTTGGCAGAGGCTGCAGGAGCCCACCAAGAGCCTTTGCAGCAGCCTTGTGAGAATATTGACAGTCTTTACCCTGCCCATCATTTAAGCTATTTCCAAGCATTAAAAACCTTAATACTGGCCGGGCACGGTGGCTCACGCCTATAATCCCAGCACTTTGGGAGGCCGAGGTGGGTGGATCACGAGGTCAAGAGATCGAGACCATCTGGTCAAACAAGGTGAAACCTCGTCTCTACTAAAAATACAAAAATTAGCTGGGCATGGTGGCGCGCCTGTAGTCCCAGCTACTCGGGAGGCTGAGATAGGAGAATTGCTTGAACTCAGGAGGCGGAGGTTGCAGTGAGCCAAGATCGCACCATTGCACTCTAGCCTGGGTAACAACAGTGAAACTCCATCTCCAAAAAAAAAAAAAAAAAAAAAACCCTTAATACTGAGGGGTTCCCCCTCAGTATTAGGAGAGAGGGGAAAAGAATTGGTGTTGCTCCACATTTCCACAGAAGGACAACTTCTGTGCTTTTTCTGGTGTTTCTCTCTTGCTCAGCACTCTCCCTTGTCTTTCTTGCATATTTTTGTCTTATCTTACTGGCTTTCCTCCTGTACCTCTGATCCCCTTCTCTGTTACTCTCTGACCTTCTCTTTCAAAGGGGACTGAAAGTTTATTGATTTGTTTTCTTGTCCTAACTTCATTGTGCTCCGAAGTTAGGCTAAGAAGCAAAACATTTTTGGAAGAAGAGAAGTTGATTAGTATTGATAATTCCTTTTATATGGCAGTCATAAATATTTGTTTTCAATTTTGACAGATATGAACATAGACAGTGAAACTAAAGCAAATAATGGAGAGAAGAATGCCCGACAGAGACTTCTGGATTCTTCTTGCTGATGATTATCTTACTTGAATTGTACATCTGTGACTTCTGTGACATGGGATTTAATCTGGCAAAAGCATCCCTGTTGGTTTCACAGCAGGTTTGTAATAAATGGTTCTTGGTGGAGATATTGAGCAAGTCTTACTGAGTCCGTAATGGAAATGGTGGTCAACAAAAAGTTATGGAAGAATGGTTTATGAACTTCCCAGAGGAAGCACCTCAGAGATTAGTAAACCGCAGCAAGTAACTATGTGTAAGTAAGTCCTCATCGAATGAAAAGCAGAAAGACAAGAACAATTAATCAAGAGCAGTAGCCCTGCTAGAGCTTTGGAGCAATACCTTTCTGTACCTGTGGTGAGACAAGACCCACAGCTACTGGAAAACAAGCACTGTAGGAGATTTGTTTTGTTTTCATGGAATATGTTTGGATATAATTTAACATGAGTTTCTTATGTGCCCTTAAGGATTGTCAGACCAGAAAAGCATTCACTGGCTAACCAATGACCCATAGGTCGACCTGTGTCCTAAGTGAGGTGTTAAGTCCGGTGCCTTGGCGCAGACTCGAGCTCTCTTTAGTGTTAGTTGTCAACCTTGGCTGATGGAAGTCCCAAACCACTATTTGTCACACTATGCCTTGAAGGGCAGCAGGTCCAAGTGCTGCTCTCTCTGAAAACTGAGTTAACGAGATGAAATCTGAAGGATATTCACAGTGACTGCAATTCAGGAAAGAATGCTTCCAAAAGAGCCCAGTGGGGATCTCCGACATCACAAAAGGCATTAATTCAGTCACTTTCAACAAGTTTGTCTACAAGATGTTTCTCTGTTATTGAAGGCATTTGAAACAGGCTTTTACTTAATAATGGAACACAGGATTGTTTAAAGTGAAGAACACTTTGCCTAAATGTGATCAGGGCCTGTAAGTGACATTAGCATGCTCCATGTGGTATGCTTGGAGCCAGAAAAACTTAGCGGTTTGTTTATATTTAAGCACAGCTTTGAAGAAATTCATTTTAGTTTATACAGTGTCAGAATCGAGACCATTTGGGAAGAAAAGTCTAGCACTGGTAGAGAATTGTAGCGTAAAGATTACAAACGGTTGGATACGACAAATGCAGGCTTATTTCCTAAACATGTAAAGCCGATTCAGAACGTGTTTAAAACTGTTCCCAATTCCACTATGTAAATAGATCCTATGTTCACATTTTACACACACACACACAAAATCTTTAACATCTGTGGACCTTCCAAGTTTTTTCTTAGAGAGTTAGCACATTGCATCAGCTGAGTAATCCTCAGGAACCTCCAAGTTTACTTTTGGCTCTTACGGACAGTTGTTTACATAATCTAATTACTGTTTTCTGAAGAACGGAAGTTATATAAGCTGCTATCTGCCTTTCAGAATATTCAGAAAAGCAGATTTTATTTGTGCTTCTACGATAGTTTCTGAAATGGAAAGCTAATGATACGTATCAAAGTAGCAACCAGTGCTTTACATTAGTCTGTTACATGATAATTTATTACTGTTGAATTATACTGTGACTTAGCAGTAACCTAAATAACTGAATTTGCCAAATTATTGTATTGCCATATCTGAGATGTTCCATCACAAGTGTCTACACTGGTTTCTTTTGAAAATTTAAAAAGATTTTTGAGGTATATTTTTCTAGAATATAATTTTTTTTTTCCAGAGAGCTTCATCTTTTCTGTAGACTATCCTTAATTTGTATTTTGAAATGGTAAAAATTGTTATTTTAGGAGACCAGGCAGTCTCCAAGTCCTACTATGTGAAATCTTTTAAGAGTTTGTATAATTGGGGTCCTTGACCTCTTTTTTGGTACATTTTCCCATTCCCACTCTCTGAGCTCCAGTAGGGTCTGTGATGTCCCAGGCACCAGTACCAGGCTGGATGTACAGATAGGTAAGGGCAAGTCCCATCCTTGAGGACTTTAGTCCAATAAAAGGCAACAGAGACATGGGCCGGTGCCTAAGAGGAGAAAGTATAGCCACATTAAAGGCTATGCCGGAAAACTCCTAACAAATGCTCTGTGTTCTTGGGAGAGGCTGCATTATTTTTTTCCTCTCCCATAGTTTAACTGCTAGTTTTGAGAATATAGTTGTTATTTTTCCCAGAGGCAGATGACCACCTTAAGGTTCTTTAGCTGCAAATCCTCTAGGTTGAATTTTGTGCAAAATAGTCACAGTGATGTTGAATAGTAAGGGGTCCAGTTGCCCTTTGGACCTTCCCTCACAGGGATGAGAGAACAAGCCTGTGGAGGATGTGGAGCTACTGGTGAACAACTGTCAGGGCCCCAGAAGGCTGGTGTGGAGGCCTGGGGATACATTTCAGCTTGGACAGAAGTATTATTAGGACAGGGAAACTCATCCATCTGCTGTGAGCTGCTGGCTTGGAGGATGACTTTTTAGGAGCCAGTTTCCTGAGGAGAAATGCTTTTATAAAGCACTCATTGCTTTGTAAAAGGGGACAAGCAGATCCTAAATGACCACTCCAGGGTTGCTTATTTTGTTTCTGGCTCACGTCTGCCTAGTAAGCTGCCAGGAAGCTGCTGAACCAGGCTGGAAACAACAGTGTTGCAGCTGGGAGTGACCGAGCACTCTGAAAGCAGCATTCCAACACGTCTTTGCGAAGGGATGGGCAGAGACCTCCAACGTAGAGGTTCTTAAACTTCGAGGGTTACAACCCTCTTGCAGTTATTTTTAAAGCTATAGACCCTCTCCTCAAGCTACAGCCAACATTTTCAGTGCACCTTAGGAGGTCATTATAGTCCATGCCTCTGAGGTGAAGAAGCTGCACTCCAGTGGCTGAAGAGCAAGCTACACAGCACAGAATGGGGCTCCCTTTGCCTTCGTGAAAGCTACTTCCCCCCAACACTGTAGCAAACTCAGCTATACATTTGCTTAGTTCAGTCACATTTACCTTCTTCCGGGTGAACTGTACCTTTTGAGTACCTGCCTGCCTTTTCTAGAGTCAGACTTCACAAGGTCAGCAGAAGCTTGGAAGCAGCAGGCCTGGAAAGACCAGGCAGCAGCATGAACTGCTGTCCTCTCCCTGGCCTCAAAGCGTTATATTCTTCCAGGTTCAAGTAATTGTTCCTGTTTCGCCTCTCTGGAATGTGGGGAGCAAGACATAACACTATAAAATGCTGTGTCCTACCTTACGGTTGTACTGTGAGAAAGCTGGAAACTTCCACCTGTACAGTGGGTCTGGTTTGCGTGTTTGTTTCATTTGTGGAACTGCATGTCCAAGAGTGAGCTCAGGTCAGGGCAGCAAGGCACTGCCACCTTTGTGCCTATGACAATTAGCTCAGCTATAGAGGTGGATTTTTTTTGACATCTTTTTAAAATGTGCTCATGTTTAGTTCATTTTGCTTATTGTCAGTCCTGGGTCCATCAAAGGTTTGTGAGGGTAAGAATTTTTATGGACTGCTGTATTGCAAGTGCTTAAAACAGAAACTGGCCCAGATGAGGCATTCTGTAAATGTTTGTTAAAATGAACGGACAGATTCTTAGAATAAATCCTAGTTTGCTGACAACTGTGATTTGATTTTAGAAAGGAGAAAGGGGGGGAGACTCATAGGAATATTTCTGAAAATGAATAGGTTTCTACCTTAAGTAGTGACAGTCCTTAGCTTCTTATTATGGAGTGGGTCCTGACCACTTTCCAGGTTCAATACAAGTTCGAGATTGCCTCTCGATGATTAGGGAAACTGAAGCTTTAAAGCTCTTGGTCTCAGTAATTCCACAGAATAAACCTCTTAAAAGGAGATGTTGATGGAAATGTACAATTACCAGTAATTGAGGTTTTATCTGAGGGGATGGAGAGAAATGGCCCCTTCTGGGAGGTCGTTGGCATTTTGGCCCTATTTTTCACAAGAAAAGTGAAACCATTTAAAACTATGGACAAAGATGATATTGTATCATGTGGAATACAATAGATACTAATTTGTGGTTAGTTTTTCTGCCTGCTTTAAAGGAAATGTATTATGTTTCTGGGCTCCTCTTTTAGCTGTAAAAATACATTGTCACTAAAGCATGAAATTTAATCAGCAATTGTTTTTCAGGTTCCTGAAAGCTATAAAAGTTTCTCACGACTTGAGTGGTTTTTTCACTGCTCACCACAAGAGAAAACTCTTGTAGAATTTTGCAGTGTTACAAGTGTTCCCTACAAAAACTGAAACCATCAGCTCCTCTTTACAAGTTGGCTTTTTAAAAGCGCATAATTACAATTTAATGGTATTCTGTAAAGTAGTGCCCTAGGCATAACTTAAATTCTTTTTAATGACTACATTTCTTCAAAACTTTGAGAGAAAAATGTGTTCTTTTTGCTGCATCCTTTTTAAGAAGACTGCCAACAGATAAAGAATGACTTTACAAATTAAGACCATCTTGGTTTCATTTCCACAAAGATGAGACCAAATCATGGTGTTAGGAAAGGATCCTTACAAGGACACAAGAATCTTGAACGCCCTTGTGGTTATCACTATCATATTTTATATTTCCCAAGAGGTCACTTAGCCAAGCTCTGCATTTTGAGCCTGCTGACTTTCATTTAAAGAGGTATGAAAGGTCGACAATCCAGGCTGCTGTGTCTGTAAAGGTCAAACCATGTTTGAGTTCTTCACTGTTGTACCCACCTAAATAAAACTGTGTAAGTAATGAAAAATGTCTTAATATTTCTTGCCTTCCTTTTCGAGAGAGTCATTTCATGGAAGATGTAATTGGAGATGCATCCCAAAATGTCTTGAGGCTCATTCCTCTCTGCTGAAACATAAAATTCAGTAGGCTTCATGCTACTTGCTATAAAATCCAGCTGGCAGTAACTAAAGGAAGAAAGCCCTTGATTAAGGGCCCACAGATTCTGGAATTTCTAAAGCACAAATAACATGCTTTCTGATAGAGGATTGTTTGCCTGGGCTTGGGAAAAAAAGATTAGCAACCATGTGCTGCTAAACATGGGTTCGCCTGCTCACCTCTCTCAAGAGGAGGATTCTTGTACAATGGTCAATTAGTGCAGCTTACAATTGTGGGTAATCAGAGCCAAGTGAAATTTTAGTGCCATTCCTTGCATATCACAAATACAGGAAATTCTAAGTGCTAGCTTTGACTATATTGCTCACCAGCTGTTCTCAGGGTGGCAACCCCAGGACCCTTGGATGTTGTATTAGTTTTCTATTGCTCCATAACAGATTATTGCAAACTTAGCAGTTTAAAGCAATACACATTTATCATCTTGCAGTTTGCTGGGTCAGTAATCTGGACACAGTACAACTGGGTCCTATACTCAGGGATTCATAGTGCTGCAACCCAGATGTGGAAGGTTGTGTTCTCATCTGAAAACTTGGGTGGGGAAGGAGCTCTTTCAAAGCTGCCTCAGGTTGTTGGCAGGATTCATTTTGCCAAACTCAGAATCAACTGATTTGGGACCTTAATCACATCTGCTAAAACCCTCCACGTTTGCCACATTATCTTGGCTAGAATCAAGTCACAGGTCCTGCCCACACTCCAAGTGGGAGTCATGGGACCACCATATGCTCTGTCTGCACAGATAACCTAAATCCTACCCTCTCTGTCTGAGAGACCTGTAGCTTTTCCCCCTTCAGAGGCCGGCCTCTGTTCCCAGGGCCTTGTCTCTCCTGAATTCCTGATAGTCTTGCTGTATCTAACCCAGCTAACATATTTCCTGTCTGTGAACCTTCTAGAATGCAGCTATGATCATGCAAACCCACCCTAGCATCCCACCATCACCACTTTTAAATCCCTCCAGACTCTGTAGATCTCAGGACAAAGAACAACCTTGTTTCTTAGACCATACAAGGCCCCACCTCTTCAAGATCATCACATACCCACTACTCTCATCTCTGACATAGCCTCCTGCACTGTTCCTTAAAGGCATCTCTGCTTTCTCAGATGCTGGCTGTCCTCACCCGCCTCACACCTTCTATTCAGAAGTCAGCTCCAATCTCCCCAGCAGGAAATATGAGTGACCTGCCCCTCCCCTTGTCCTGACTTAGATGCCCTCTGTGCTCATTCTTGCCATTGCTCCTGGCTTCAGTGCTTACCATTCTGCACTACCTTGATGGCTTGGTCTGTCTCCCCTGCTTTGGAGGCCCTTGAGGCTAGTGGTGCCTTCCGCATTCCTATGCTCCCAGAACCTGGCACACAGCCTGATGCCCATGTACTGAGGGATTATTTAGACCCCCATCGGCCCCCATGAACGCCTTCTAAACATGTCCAGAGTGGATAACAGTATCAGGTTAGAAGTGAATTCTTCTCCCAGGCCTTATCCACCTCTATCACAACTCCTCCTACTTTGCCCCAATTCAAAATGGCCAAGTACAGCTCATCCTCTATTTCCTTCTCCCATTTTAGTGATTGAGGGCTTGACGGCTTTTTAAAGCACTTCTAAGGAGCTTTTCTTGGTGGTGGTTTCTCCCATCTGTAAAAATGCTAATTTACTCGAAGTAGCCTCACTTTTCTAAGAATACTAACATTCACCACCTTCATTTGAACTCCGTAGTTGGCTGTGTTATTGATCTGGGATACTTAATGCCATTGTAGTAAGAATAGTGATGCCTTTTCATAATTTGTGTCCACCCAGGAAAGATGTTTATGAAGTATTCCCCCACCTATCTACCTGTGTCCCCCCTTGATAAAACCTAACTGCAGTAACTAAACTTCTGAGTTGAGATAATTTGCCCATCAGATCCTACCTCTTCTCCGCTCATATAACGCCAGTGTTCTGAATTCCCCTCCTTGAAAGGGGAATGGAAAGAAAAGGCCTAAATGCTCCTCTATAGTACGCTCAAGGCTGGGGAAACCCCTCAGGGGAAGGAGAAGCACGTCAAGCCCATGAATGAGGAAAACTCAGTATGGATCACCCTGAGAGCCCTGTTCCAATATTGCAATGTGCCTTTTCTCAGACACAAGGAAACGGAAAGCGAAACGAAGTTGTTACCAAAAAATCACTTCCAAATTCCCGGAAATGAAATTCACATTACAGGAAGCAAAGACTCCAATAATAAAACCCAAGCTTTCTTGGAAGGTTTAGGAATTAAAAGGAAATGTTCTCATGGTAATTTCAGCGGTAAAGAGACCTGTAAAGAGATTTGTCTCATTTGTTCATTTGGAATATCAGAACTTACAAAGGAAGCATTTTTAAGTACAGAGGCTTCTGGAGTTTCTTATCATCTTTCTAAGTAACCCATAAGATAAGAGAAGCTTCATTTAAGAGAACTACCCAAAACTATGCCTGTGGCAAAGAGAGTAGAAAAAAAAAAGTAAACATTAGAAAAAGAATAAAGATGGTCTAGACTGTCTGTCCAGTTGAATATGAGAGACATGTATAAGTAACTTTAAATTTTCTAATAGCCACATAAATGAAATGAGTGAAATTAATGCTTAGTTATTTTAACCTAAAATATCCAAAAGATAACCTCATATATCCAACTTGTAATCAATATAAAAATATTGAGATATTTTACATTTTTATTCTAAGTTTTTAAATTTTGGTGTGTATATTTTACTTATAGCACATCTCATTTTAGACTGGCATCATTTAAACAGCTTAATAGTCACATGTAGCTAGCGGCTACCATATTGGACAGAGTAGGCTGACCAGACTTTTATGCAAGTCTGTTCCCACCTAATGAAGTGTTCTTTGCTGTCCCTGTGTCCTTGTCAATGCCTATCTTTTGGCCTGGGATTCTCTTCCTTTGAGTTCTGTCTCCTTTCTGAAAGATTAAGTTGCCCTCTAAGCAGAATTGGTTAACTGGATGCATTTCTCACCTGCTCACAGTGATGCAAACTACCTCCTCCCTTTGAAGCTTTTGAATCTGAAATAAACTAGTAAGAACTAGGCTGTTTCCCCAGTGCCCACACTATCTTGCCTTACTTGTCAATATTGATATTTTTTTGTTTTGCTGCTTTTTCCTGTTCTCATAAAAGCTACAAGTCTGTTAAATTCAGGCGTCTTAGTGCCTTCTTAGTAGTCTTTGTTAAAGAAAAATTATTCGACGCACTTGTTAAAGCACTGGACGGCAAACTATCCGGGACCATCACAATAGGTATAGGAACCACTGCAATGGGATTTCACAGCCGGAGAGATTGGGCTCAACTCTGAATACAGCATAGGCAAATGGAAACTTATAACCAAGAAGCACGGTCGAGGGTCAGTGGATGGAAAATTACTAAGAGGAACCATCAGAGGTTAAGGAGATTCTGGCCAACTTGACACCCAACCGTAGGAGCAAAAAATCTGTCAACCTCCCCACCTCAACCTCAGTCTAGAAACATGCTGAGCGCACAGCAAGCTGAGGGGACATGGATGGAAGCTGAAAGCCATTGTGAATGATGAAGTGTTTCACCCCTCTGAGGGCAAACTGTAAGTGCTCAGTCATTCTTTAGCCTGTGAAGTAGAGAAAGGTAGTAAAAGCACATGGTAGAGTCCCTCCAAAAGAGTTTTCCCATCAGATGAGCTTTCTAAGTCATAGAGTCCCACTGCCTAATGGAGAAAATTCGTAACCTATTTGCTTCCAGCCTAGTGCTCCTTCACTGTAGTGTGCCTGCCTCCAAGCCTGCAATCTGTGCCAGGTGATTCATCTCCCACTTGGCCCAAGGATGGTCTTTATGTACCACATCAGCTGAGAAGCTGAGTTCCTAATCAAGCAACTGAATCATCCCTGAGCATTGATCAGGTTGGGGCAGGGAACCAAGGGTTGCTGGCTTTTCCCTAGATAGGAAGCTCTCAGGAGGAAATGGCCTTCATGACTTTAAACTCAATTGCAGAGTGAAATTGGTATTCATTCATTCAACAAAGGGTTTTTCAAACATCAACTCTCTGGTATCGAGCCTATTAAGGTGAAAACCCCAGCAAGCCTCTGGCCTCATGGAGTGTCCTGGGAATGATGGTGGCAAAAAGGGAGAGGAAGACCAAGAAAGGCTAAATATTTGTTTCCATCTATAATTTGACTTCTCTGAGCCATCTGCCCAGTGAGGGGCTTGTACTACACAACCTCTAAAATCTAATGGTCTGTGCCTCTGGGGTCTACGTCTTCTTTCTTCGTGTCCCACACTAGATCCCTGGAAATCCAGATGGAAGGAAGGAAATTAGTATTTGTTGAGTGCTTACGTGCCAAGCATTAAACAATGTGTACTGGCTTATTAAGTCTTCACATTCCAGTGAGGATGTTCCTTTAGTTTTGGGGTGAGGGACGTTAAGGGAATGGATTCTCAAGACGAGCTGCCTGAGTTCTGGCCTGAGGCTGCCCGCTGACCTGGGTGACCTGAGTTCCTGACTCCTCTGGGCCTAGGTTCCGTCCTCTATGACACAAAGTCATGGGTTTTGATGAGGGCTGAAGTCGATTAAACAAGGCACTAAACATAATGCTGGCACATAACAAACACTCAATCCCTCAATCTTTTTTAAGTCTAGCAGCATTTTCTTTATTCACATCATACGCCATGTTTGAAAGACAAGAAAATCCCTAACTATTAGGGCATTACAGAAAGCATATTGAAAAAGCTCAATTTGAGTTTTGATATCAGAAAATCTGGTTTGCAGTCTTAGCTGTAATACTTACAAGGGGTGACCCTGTGAGTCACTTAAAATGTTTTTCTCTGTACTAGTGTCTACTTTTCAGGGTTGTGAGGATTCAGTGAGAGTAATGTACCTGACACTCAACAGGAGCTCAACAAATAGTAGCTATTTATCTCATCTCGAATAGAAACCCATTTACAATAGTTAAGTGAAAAGGATGTCATTTGGAGCTGCTGCCCAGAATGCAATGGAGGCGAATTCAGCTGGGAAAGGATATTAGAAAGGCCGTTGCTAAAATAGAAAAACCATCTCCTCCAAGAGCAGCGAGACGCCCTACCCACAACCCCCAGGTTTTGTCACTGGGCGAGTGGCAGCAAAGATGGCAGGGTTGTGAAGGTGCCTTGGGCATTTTCAGAATGACTCAGCAACATCTTTGACTCAGCACGGGCAGCAGCCAGATGGACCCTGTGGGTGTGAACCTCCTGAGCATTTGGAGCGGAGGCTGGAGAAACTACCCTGGGAACCCCAGCCCCCAGGCCTATTGCGCAAACCTGTGTGGGCCCTGCAGGAGGTGCACGCTCTGCCCAAGTCAGCCTTCCTGTCCCCGGGCTAGACCTGCCAGCTCATCGGCCTACGCTGCCTGGCTGGGGTGGCAGAAGGTGAATCCCAAAACAGGCCACTCGCTCTTCTCATTTTCTACTCCCTCTTTCTCTTTTGTCATTTATTAGTTTTAGTTTTAATTTTAAAAGACGATGCAAGCTCTTGATGAGTACACATTCATTGCAAACGAAAATCTGATAATATAGAAATATAGTCATTCATTGCTTTGCAATATAGACATAGTCTGAGAAATGCTTCTTTCCACAATTTCATCATCGTGTGAACATCATGGAGAACTTACTAACCTAGCTACTGTCACCTAGATAGTATAACACACCTACACCATATGATGCAGCCTGTTGCTCCTGGGCTACACACCTGTAAGGCATGTTACTGAATTCTGTAGGCACTTGTAACACAGTGTTAAGTATGTGTGCATCTATCAATTCTAAACATAGAAAAGGTACAATAAAAATAAGGTATTATAGTCTTAGGAGGCCACTGTCTTATCTGCAGTTCATCCTTAACCGAAATGTCATTGCTATCCAGTGCGTGACGGTCTGTGGAGTGAAGGTCCTCCATACATTGCTGCCTTTCACAAGCTCAGTCTGGGCTGCCCAGAGGAGTCACAGTTTTCACCAGTGTCCACCTCTTCCCTCGTCTTGAGGTCTGATACCCTGCACCAAGCTGCCTTGCTCACCTGCTTAATGATTTTAAGACTGAACTGTTTCAGAAGGCAAAAGCATCATAATTTTCAAACACATATTTAAGCATATTTTTCTATCAACATGTAACATTTCAGTCGAGTCCCAGTGGTTTGAGAAATTCTTTTTCCAGTGGATTTAAAGAGGCTCTGAAGGCCAGCAGATGCAGTTTTGCTACACAACTTATGGAACTTCTTGGATCTTCTTACAACACAATATTCAATCAAGAACTAGTGATAATATCACCTACTTCAGAAGATTCTTCTGAGAGTTGAAACAGGGAACAGATGTCAGCAGCTACAATGCCTGGCACAGGTGAAGTCTAGTGTTAGTTCTGGTTATTTTATTAGAATCTGTTGTTTGCCTTACAGAACTCTCAGTAATTTTTTTACTGTATTTTCATGTTTTTATTATTTATTTATTTTTGAGGTGGAGTTTCACTCTTGTCACCCAGGCTGGAGTGCAGTGGCATGATCTTGGCTCACCACAACCTCCACCTTCCAGGTTCAAGGGATTCTCCTGCCTCAGTCTCCCGAGTAGCTGAGATTACAGGCACCTGCCACCATGCCAGGCTCATTTTTGAATTTTTAGTACAGACGGGGTTTCACTATGTTGGCCAAGCTGGTCTGGAACCCCTGATCTTAGGTGATCCACCCACCTCGGTCTCCCAAAGTGCTGGGATTATAGGCGTGAGCCACTACACCCAGCCTATTTTCATGTTTTTATTGGTCACCTCACAATAGGAATGCATCCAATTGACAGTCTCCAAAACGTACCTGCAGAACTTAGGCTTGTGATAATGCAGAGTCCAAGTCCATAGGAGTCAGTTCCAGTACACAGGACTTAACAACGGGCGTATACATTTTCCTGGATATTCTCCCCTATGCGCTCATAGGGGAAAATTTGGACAGTACACGCAAATAATAAAAATCACTTGAAATCTGTATGGTTTGACCAGGCCATCTGACAGGTGTTATGGTGTTGGGGTTTTATTACATGTCAGACACGGTGCCAAATACTTTTCAGACATGGACTCCTTTGATATCCATAACCACTGTGTGAGATGACACTGTCAACCCCAGTTGTACAAATGTGGAAAATGAAATGTATGGAGCTTAATTCAGACCAAAGCAAGCAGCTTTTAAGGGAAGAAGCAGAAACTGGATTCCAAAGCCTGTGCTCTTAACTGCCATGCCAGGATGACCTTTGAAATGTGAGGACTCTGAGGTTCTTGTAGCAGAATCAGCTTAGTATCATCTGTTCACTTGTTTATTGAACAAACATGTACTTTACCTCTGTATCTAGCACTGTAACAGACACTGGGGATGAGTCAGACCCAGTCCCTACCCTTGAGGGCTCACAGGCACACTGAACTCGGGCCTGGAAGTAAGGGGATAAAGGGGGAAATCCAGGACAATTTGTTAAGTGCTCTCAAGAGGTATACACAACACCACTGGACTACTTCTTAGGAACACAGAGAGGGGAAACTTCACAGAAGTGGTTACCTTTGGGTTGAGCCTAGAAACATGGCTTCTAATTTACCAGATTAAGAAGCCAAGACAATGGTGGCATTCCAGGCAGGGGGCCTGCACAAGCACAGGCACGTGGGTGTGAAAGATGAGTGCGTGTGGCCTGTGCATCAGGGAAGAGTTACAGGCCTCTTGGTGAAAAGCAGCAAGGGCCAAGGCTAGCGAGGGGGTAAGTGGGAAGTCTCCCAGCCCTAGGAAAAGAGCTTCCTTCACTAAGCACCTGCTGCAGTAGGTGCTTTGCTAAAGCATGCAGTCTGAATAACTCGTTTATTCCTTACTACCTGATAATGAGTCGGTTGGCACCCTCCCCAGAAAAGTAAACAGAAGCCTGGGAGCCTCCATGACCTGCCCAAACCACACTGCCAGGCTCTAATCCTGGACCTGCCTGACTCCAAAACCCAAGTCACGTCAGTGCTAACTATGACCAGAGGACTGCTCACATCAGAACATGTGGACATGCTTGTTAAAAAGGTAGATTCCTGGGCCTCTCCACAGACCCACTGAGTCAGGACCTTTGGGGCAAGGCCTGGGGCTGTGCATTTATCACACCTTCCTGGTGACTATGGAACATATCAACATCTGAGAATATCTGCCTTGTGCTGTACTGCCTGCCTGTGCACTGAACCAGGGGGACCCAGCAGAAGACAGCTGGGAGAATGGGAAGTTGTTCCAGAAGAATCAGAATCTGCTGACATCTGTTTATTAGGAAGACTTAGTGGAGCTTTTGGGAATCAAAGGAACAATGAGGATCCCTGAGGACACCCCCACTATAGGCCATGCTAGAGGCCTGGTGCCCTGCATACATTTCTAGCTTCTCTCACCAGTTCTAAGAAAAGACAGTGTTCTGAGAGGGCACATACGTTCACAGAAGCCATGAGACAGCACCAGCTGTGACCCACTGGACTATCTTGGCTGCCCACCCTGACCCAAGGGCTAGGCATCCCTGATGGCCCTGTGCACCCACCCCCACAACTGTAGCCCACTCTGAACTGAGGCTAAGTGCTGCCAATGTGGTTGGCTCCCTGATAGGGTTTGGCTGTGTCCCCACCCAAATCTCAACTTGAATTGTATCTCCCAGAATTCCTACGTGTTGTGAGAGGGACCCAGTGGGAGGTAAGTGAATCATGGGGGCCGGTCTTTCCCGTGCTATTCTTGTGATAGTGAATAAGTCATGAGAACTGATGGGTTTATCAGGGTTTTCTGCTTTTGCTTCTTCCTCATCATCTCTTGCCACTGCCACGTAAGAAGTGCCTTTTGCCCTCTGCCATGTGAGATCTCCCTAGCCATGCTGGACTGTAAGTCAAATTAAACCTGCTTTTCTTCCCAGTCCTGGGTATGTCTTTATCATAGTGTGAAAATGGACTAATATACCATCCTTACTTGGAAGGGAGCTACAGGGATCAGAAACATCCTTTATGGTAGAGGGAGCACTTTGTATTGGTTGTCTACGTCAGTTTGTGCTGCTAGATCATAAACACCATAGACTGGGTGGCTTAAACAACAGAAATGTATTCCTCATAGTATGAAGGCTGGGAAGTCCAAGATCAAAGTGCTGGCAGATTTGATTCTTGGTGAGGGCTCACCTCCTGGTTTGTGGAGATTTGCCTTCTCACAGTATCCTCACATGACTGAGAAAAAGCTAGCTCACTCCCCGCTTCTTAAAAGACACTCATCCCATTCATGAGGGCTCTACCCTCATGACCTAATTACCCCCAAAAGGTCCCACCTCTAAACAATATCCCATTGAGGATTACAGCTTCAAACATAAATTCTGGTGAGACACATACACTTGGTCCCAGCACTGATGTCATCTCATTTTGTATTCCAATAGCAGGAAAAAGAGGGTCAACTATTCCCATTTTACAGATAAGGAAGAGTGCTGAGACAGCATAGGGAGGTAGAGTAGAGGGGGAAAGAAGTTGGATGAAGGACGTCATATCCCCTAATTTGTCCTGAGGTAGGGAGGGGGAGAGCTGGTAGCTGTCACATGAGTGGTCACTACATGGATAGATACGGGGGTCCACTTCCAGGGCAGGACTCAGAAGCACTAGTGGAGGGTCCAGTCCAGAGAAGGGACTCCACAAATGATGCCACTGCAATTATTGTCTGATCATCTATTCATTGTACATTTTCTGAGAACATCCTCTGTACCGAGCACTGCTCATATGTTCTTTGTCCTCATGGACACGACACCCTGCTTGGCCTGAGGTGGCTGGAGATCTGGGGAGGGTTCATATTACAGCTTCTAGACCCACTCTGGCATCGAGGTTAAATGCAACTCTAGGGCCGGCAAACTTGAGTACAAGCCTTATTCTGCCACTTACTAGCTGCAGGGCCTGATGTGGCACTTGGCCTCCCAAGGGAAGGTGCTCTTCTCCCCATTTTACAATTGAGAGGACAAAGTATGAGCGATGAAAACAGACTTCCTTGACTAGAATTCATTCTCCCAACCACCATGCACACTAATGTTTCCCACAGGTGATCCCACAGGCTTCAAGAGTCCAAACACGTCTGTGGGCTGTTTGGAGAGTGCAGATTCCTGACCCCTCCTCTGACTCAATGAATCTTGGCAGTGAGGCCCAGAAATCTGAATTATCCACAAGCTCTGAAGGTGATTCCTACAGGTGTTGGGGCTTGAGAATTGACTCTTCTGCCCCCTCATTTCTAGACTTTAAACAGGGATCTGCATAACAGCAGGCAGCAGAAGTAGCCAGCGCTCTGGAAATACAGTTGGCAAAGGCTGTCCCTTAAAGCTAACAGGGAGAGAGCTACCTCCATGACTGGCATGACATCTATGAACAAAGGAAGTGCCAGGGCCACCAAGAACTGCTGTGGGCCATTGAGAGCAACAGAAGGCCAGGTCCTAGCCTTCTTCCAGGCTGGGAACCTTATCTATTGCCTAGTGACAAAGAACTGGAGATGCAATCAGGGCTGCTGGTAGATTTCAATTTTTACAATGTATTTTTGTTATGAATGTATTAAATTCACCATTCCTTAGAGTATGTTTAATTATCCTTAGTCTTTGTTCTGCTTATAAAATCCCCATTGAAAAGGCAAAATAACATGTTCTTAAGAGATCTTTAAAAAATACTTATGGTCAAGAACAGGGGAGGGCATAGCTTAGTCCCGCCTAATCAGACCTGTCCACGTCCCAGCCATCTGAAATTTAAATTTAAGTAAAAGTCAGTATGCTTTCAAAATAAATGCAGTTTCACAACAAAACCTTTAGCCCATGCTCAAGCAACTCTATGGCTGCCCCTAATTCCTCCTCTATTGACATTCAGGGGCTGCCAGAGTTTCTGTAAAAGAACCTGAACACAGTGGATCGACCAACAGTGGCTCTGGGGTTTAGAGTTTTTAGCAGCAGCGCAGAATGATGTCTATCTGAACCTTTCTGAATCTCAGCCAACTTCTGGCCTCTCCGCACAGATTTGGTGCAGGAAACTAGTCATACCCATACCCAAACCCGCAGCTCACCCTGTGCCTCCTTCATCTTCATGATTCTGCTCCCACCCTCTTCCCTCTTCCTTGCCCCTAAGTTGCAACACTGAGCTAAGTTTACAGATGATGCTCAACAATTTATTGTTGATTAACTGATTGATTCTGTTGCTATGGAAACCATCAGATTCTAGAACACAGTGGGATTCCTTCCTGACTTTCTGCTTGACAAAATTCTGACTCTCTGGGCTTACTTCTCCCAGCTTGCCACCTCCATCTGTGTCAGAAGGAGCAATTGGAAGCAGAAGCTCCAAGAGAAAGGTGAGAATATTGGTAAACCCAGCTGAAAAAAAGCAACAAGGAGGGAGAGTGACCCTGAGATATGGAAAATTCCATCAGAAGCAGCCTACACAGTGATTATAGGTATCAGAGCTTTAAGATCAAGCTATACCTGGGTTCAAATCTCACTTTCTCCACTTATTAGGCTTAAGCTTAATTAAGCCTTTCCTCATTTGTTAAAACTGAGATAATACTGTATCTTTAGGTTGCCTGGGGAAATTATGAAATGATACAAGGAAGTTAGAAAGAAGAGTGCGTGGTACCTACAAGAGCTTGCCCAGGCCAAGAGGGATTCAGACCTCCCATTTTTTAAGGCTCTTAGAAAATGAATAGCAGGAATATTACATAAACTTATTACATAAACTGGGGAAGAGCTTTATGTATACATTTTTGTGAATTACCACTTTTAGTACAAAAACATAATGCAAGATTATAGGAATTCTAGAAAATATTAATTCAAGGGTCCTCATGACTCTGTGTCTAGAAATTAGACACAAGAATGAGGAATATCGTCTCAGGAAATCTTTGTGATTTTATTTATAAAGTGTTTGAACATGACACCATAGTTGAAACTTGTGGTCCTTTGTGAATGAACTGCCCAGGTAACCACTCTGCCTCAGCAAACCTCCCTGGACACAGAGTAAGTGTTCATTTAGCAGTGGCTCATGCCTGTAATTCCAGCACTTTGGGAGGCCAAGGCAGGTGGATCACCCTACATCAGGAATCCGAGACCAGCCTGGCCAACATGGTGAAACCCCCTCTCTACTAAAATTACAAAAAAATTAGCCTAGCATGGTGGCGGATGCCTGTAAACCCAGCCACTTAGGAGGCTGAAGCAGGAGAATTGCTTGAACCTGGGAGGCAGAGGTTGCTGTGAGCCAAGATCATACCACTGCACTCTACCCTGGGCAACATGAGCATAACTCCATTTAAAAAGAAAGAAAGAAAAAAACATTCATAATTTTAAGCATCACTATAATGTCTCCAGTGAAGCTGAAACCCCCACACATACTGCAGATGGAGTTTTGCCACCACACACTGCACAATGGTGGGGACCCCTAGGGCACCTCCAGACAGCATGAAGGTGACTGGCCTCCCAGTAGACTGACTTCCTAGACCCTGTGCATCCGTGTGAGGATTTCATGACTCAGTTCAAATGGCAGCTCCTCTTTGAACAGAACCCCAGCTGCCCACTCACAGTAATGCCATTGTGGGTACTCCCAGTGCAGCTTGTTTATACATCCGTGCATATCACCAGCTGCTTCCAGTTTTCCCTTTGCCCCCTTGGAGTTAAATTCCTCCCAGCTCTTTGGAGTTAAATATGGCCACATGATTTTGATGAAGCAAACATGAGTGAAAGTGATATGCTCCTTAAGAACTAATGAATAGTGTGCTAGGGTCCCTATCCCTCTGTCACAGCAACCAGCAACAGCTTCTATGTCAGCCTGGACCCTAGAATCAAACTAATATGAGTAAAGGCCATGGACATGTAGCCCAAGCTTTGTTGATTAAAAACATTGAAAGTGGTGGGTTGTTTGTTACTGTAGTATTAACTGACCTATACTGATTGATATATTCTGTTTTAGACTGACTATATTGTAAAAATTCTGTTTATATGTCTGTCCTCATAATGAAACATTTTTTAAGGATACAAGCTGTGTCTTACTCATTTCTGATTCTGGAGCTCCCAGCACAGTGACAACATGCATTCATATATACATAATGGATGCCTATTAATATGTGTTGGCTAGACAAACTTTAAGTGTGGTCTGTTTGAGATATTGCTACATTCATTGATGGCTTCATGACACTGACATATCTATGCTTTTTTGGAATAAGGTCTTCATAATCCATTTCTTTATCTCTTCTCATGGTCTTTTGGTATAAGAGGTTACCTACCACCACATCATGGGTTATTCCCACATCTTCAGCAACTGTCCTGATAGTTTCAGACATCCATTCATCCATCTATCCATACAACCATTTATCCATCCATCCATCCAGTCACCCATCCATCCATCCCTTTACTCATTTATATGTATATTCATTTATTCATCAAATATTGTATAAATGTCCACTGTGTGCCAGGTACTATGCCAGACTTGGAATATAGGTATGTATAAAATGTATTTCTCTCTCTCTTTATCCTCCCCCTCTTCCCTTCCTTGTGAGGGTACAGCAAGAAGCTCCGAAAGAAAAGCGGAAATGATGGTAAATCTGAATGAAAAAAAATAAGAGGGAGGGAGATGAGGTCACCTGTGATGTAGAAAATTCCATTAGAAGCAGCCTGTGCAGGGATTATGGGTATCGGTACTTTAGGTTCAATCTAGACCTGGGTTTAAATCTCAGTTTACTTACTAGGCTTACGTTTAGTTAAGTCTTTTAGCTTCTATGTTCTCAGTTGTAAAATTGGAATAATACCTGTGCCTTTAGGTTGCCGGGAGAAATGAATGAAATGATGCGAGTAAGGGTAGAAGGCGGAGCGCTTTCTACAAGCCAAGAAGTGGCCCCTCACCAGATACCAAGCACTGGACCTCCTAGTGCCTTGATTTTGGGCTTCCCAGCCTTTTCCAGAACTGTGAGAAACTAAGTTTGTTGTTTAAACCACCCAGTCTCTGGTATTTTCATTATGGCAACATGAACAGACTGAGGCGAAAAGAGACAAGCAAACGGATGTGAAAAATGTATTATGTAACTAAAAATGTTTATGTCAATGCTAAGTCTAAATTGTTTTTATGAACAAAACCTTTCAAGTTTGAAAAATACTTCCCTAGTCTAATCATCTTGTTTCTCAAAGAAACAGGATTTGCTGGGCCAGGGAAGCAACCCTTTGCTTACAACTCTGCTAGGTGGCCTAGGGTGCTTGAGAAACACGAGGGTCTGACATGACCCAAGAAAGACAAGCAATTAGGACTAGATCTCAGCCTAAGCTTGTCAGTCTGGCTTTCCAGATCCTCTTCCAAGGTACAGCACTGATGTCTGTTTGCAGATGACATGATCATAAATAGAAACCCTAAAGATTCCATAAAAACAGAACTAATAAGCATATTCAGTATAACTGAGTTACAAGATAAACATATAAAAATTTTGTTTTTATATACGAAAAAACTATTCAAAAAAGAAATTAAGAAAACAATCCTATTTAAAATAGCATGAAAAATAATGAAATACTTAGGAATATATTTAACCAAGAAAGTAAAAGACCTATAAACTATAAAACATTGATGAAAGAAATTGAAGATGACTCAAATAAATGGAAAGATGCCCCATGTTCATGAATTAGAATATTGTCAAGTGTCCTTACTACACGAAGTAATTTACAGATTCAATATAATCCTTATCAAAAATTCCAATGGCATTTTTCACAGAAATAGAGAACACAACCCTAAATTTCATATGGAAATACAAAAGACCCTGAATAGCCAAAATAAAAAGAACAAAGCTGGAGGCATTACACTATCTGACCAAAAGATATTAGAAAGTTATGGTGATCTCATAGAATATTATGCAGCCATCAAAAATGATGAGTTCGTGTCCTTTGTAGGGACATGGATGAACCTGGAAACCATCATTCTCAGCAAACTGACACAAGAACAGAAAATCAAACACCGCATGTTCTCACTCATAGGTGGGTGTTGAACAATGAGAACAGATGAACACAGGGAGGGGAGCATCACACACTGGGGTCTGTCGGGGGGAAATAGGGGAAGGACAGCCGGGGGTGGGGAGTTAGGGAGAGAGAGCATGGGGAGAAATGCCAGATATAGGTGATGGGGAGGAAGGCAGCAAATCACACTGCCGTGTGTGTACCTATGCAACAATCTTGCATGTTCTTCACATATACCCCAAAACCTAAAATGCAATAAAAAAAAAAAGAAATAAAAAAAAAAAGAAAGAAAGTTATGATGATCAGCACAGCATGGTACTGGCGTGAAGACAGACACAGAGACCAATGGAATAGAGTAGAAAGCCAAGAAGTAAACCTATGCATTTATGGTCAGCTGATTTTTGACAAAGGTGCAAGAACTCACAATGGGGAAAAGACAGTCTCTTCAATAAATGGTGTTGGTAAAACTGGATATCCACATACTGAAGAAGAAAATTAGACTCTCATCTCATACCACATAAAAAGTCAATCAGGATGCATTAAAGACTTAAACATAAGACTTGTAACTGTAAAACTACTAGAGAAAAACATAAAGGAGAGCTCCATGACATTGGTCCTATTTTTAGGATATAACTTCAGAAGTATAGGCACAAAAATGACAACAGACAGATAGATGATACCAAACTATAAAGCTTCTGAACAGCAAAGGAAAAAAATCAACAGAGTGAAGAGACAACATACAGAATGGGAAAAATATTTGCAAACCATATATCTGACAAGTGATTAATATCCAAAACATATAGGGGATTCAAACAACTCAAGAGCAAGAAAACAAATAATGTGATTTTTTTTAAATGAGTAAACATCCTGAATGGACATTTCATGAAAGAAGACATACAAACAGCTGACAGGTATATGAAAAATGGTCATCACTAATCATCAAGGAAATGGAAATTAAAACCACAATAAGATATTACCTCACACCAGTTAGAATGGCTATTATCAGAAAGACAAAAGATAACAAGTGTTGGTGAGGATGTGAAGAAAAGGGAATATTTGCACACTGTTGGTGGGAATGTAAATTAACTCAGCCATTATGAAAAACAGTCTGGAAGTTTCTTAAAAAATTAAAAATAAAACTACTGTATAGTCCAGCAATCCTACTACTGGGTATATATTTTAAAAATAAAATCAATATGTCAAACAGATATTTGCACTTTATGTTAATTGCAGCATTATTCACAATAGCCAAGATATGGAATTAACAAATATGGAATCCATTGTCCTTTAATGGATCAATAAAGACAATTACATATACACACACAATGGAATACTACTAAGCCTTACAAAAATAAGGAAATCCTAACATTTGTTACAATATGGATAAATCTGGAAGACATTATGCTAAGTGAAAGAAGCTAGGTACAGAAATATAAATATCATATGATCCCACTTATATGTGTAATTTTAAAAAGACATACTTATAGAAGCAGAAAGTAGAATGGTGGGGCTAAGAGCAGGTGAGAGTTGGGGAGATGTTGCTCAAGGGGTGAAAATTTTCAGTTAAAAGGAATAAGTTTCAGAAATCAATTGTAAAATATGGTGATTACAATTAATAACAATGTCTTGCATTATTGAAAATTGCTCAAGGAAATCAGAGAGGACACAAATAAATGGAAAAATATTCCATGCTCATGGATAAGAAGAATCAATATCATGAAAACGGTCATACTTTCAAAAGTAATTTATAGATTCAATGGTATTCCCATTAAACTGCCATTTACATTCTTCACAGAACTAGAATAAACTATTTGAAAATTCATATGGAACCAAGAAAGAGCTCATATAGCCAAGACAATCCTAAGCAGAAAGAACAAAACTGGAGGCATCATGGTGCTCAACTTCATACAGTAACCAAAACATTATGGTAATGGTACAAAAACAGACACAAAGACCAATGGTATAGAATAAGAACTCAAAAATAAGACTGCACACCTACAACCACCTGATCTTTGACAAAGCCGACAAAAGCAAGCAATGGGAAAAAGATTCTCTATTTAATAAATGGTGCTGGGAGAATTGGCTAGCCAGATACAGAAAATTGAAACTGGACCCCTTCCTTATACCTTAGATAAAAATTAACTAAAGATGAATTAAAGACTTAAATGTAAAACCCAAAACAATAAAAGCCCGAGAAGAAAATGTAGGCAATACCATTCATGACATAGGTGCCGGTAAAGATTTTATGATGAAACACCAAAAGCAACTGCAACAAAAGCTAAAAGTGACAAATGGGATCTAATTAAACTAAAGAGGTTCTACACAGCAAAAGAAACCATCATCAGAGTGAACAGACAACCCACAGAATGGGAGAACATTTTTGCGATCTACCCATCTGATGAAGATCTACTACCCAGAGTTTACAAGGAACTTAAAACAAATTTAAAGAAAAAACAACCCCATTAAAAAGTAGGCAAAGGACATGAACAGATATTTCCCAAAAGAAGACATTCAGGCAGCCAGCAAACATATGAAAAACAGCTCAACATCACTGATCATTAGAGAAACGCAAATCAAAACCACAATGAGATACCATCTCATGCCAGTCAGAATGGTGATAATTAGAAAGTCCAGAAACAACGGATGCTGGTGAGGTTGTGTTAAAAAAGGAATGCTTTTACACTGTTGGTGGGAATGTAAATTAGTTCAACCATTGTGGAAGGTATGTGGTGATTCCTTAGAGAGGTAGAGGCAGAAATATCATTTGACCCAGCAAACCCATTACTGGGTACATACCCAAAGGAATATAAATAATTTCATTATAAAAATACATGCATGTGTGTGTTCATTGCAGCACTATTCACAATAGCAAAAACAGAATAAACCCAATTGCCCATCAATGACAGAATGGATAAAGAAAATGTGGTGTGTATACACCACAGAATACTATGCAGCCATAAAAAGGAATGAGAGCATGTCCTTTGAAGGGATGTGGATGGATCTGGAAGCCATTATCCTCAGCAAACTAAAGGAGGAACAGAACCAAACACTGCATGTTCTCAAAGTGGGAGATGAACAATGAGAACACATGGACACATGGGAAGGGAACAATACACACTGGGGCCTGTGGGGGGTGGGGTGAAGGGAAGGAGCGCATCAGGAAGAACAGCTAAGGAATGCTGGGCTTAACGCCTATGTGATGTGATTATCTGTGCAGTAAACCATCATGGGACATGTTTACTTATGTAACAAAACCGCACATCCTGCACATGTACCCCAGACCTTAAAATAGAAGTTGAAGGAAGAAAGCCAGAAAATCACTAAGAGTAGATTTTAATGTTCTTTCTCACCACAAAAATTTTTAGTAGATGAGGTAATACATATGTTAATTAGCTCAATGTAGGCATTTCACAATGTACATATTTCAAAACATGTTGTTACATAATAATATATACTTTTTTGTTAGTTACACCTCAATAAAGCTGAGGAAATCAAGAAACCAACTTTGGATTTGAGTGTGCCCAAACCAATGGCCAAAACCAGATTTTTGTGTGTGTGGTTAGCTCTATCTACAATTTTTTTCTATCTATACAGCTGAAACCACTAAGGATACAGAGTATTTGCTTCAAAGCTCATTACAGATTCCAGCAGTTTAATTCAGATGAACTGCTTGGCTTCAGGAAAGAGACATGGATTGCAGCCAGGCATCCCATGTGTACAGTTATGAAACATTAAAATCTAGTGCAAAAAACCTCTGTGCTTCATCTAGAATTTTATAGGACTCTAAAGCCCAAACTGACCACAGGAATCACTTTTTGGGACCCAAATGTGATCCATCAAAAGGATGCGATGAAGAGAAAATTCAGGGAGTTCTGAACCAGAGCCAGAGGAGACTGTGTCAGAAGCTATGTCTCAGCTTTTAAGATATTTGTAACCATAAAGTGAACATAACATCCAGAAACAATCTTGCCAGAAGTTGGGAATTATTGGCAAAGGTAAATAACTGGGCATTGTTTGAACCAGCAAAGACATTTGAAATCTGCTGGTTCTCAAAATCACTGTGTTTCCCTAGGCCAGGTCTCAGGCTTCATCATGGCAGTATCAAGGCAGGTGGAGACTGATGGTGGAGGGGAACTCTGTGTACTCTAGTGCCAACCTCAACCCAGAAGCGACCATCATTTGAAAGTTGAGGGAAAGCTGAGAACCTACATGAGACACGTATAAGATAATCAGGAGGACCCAAGCTCTCCAAGGGCAATCAGAATCAAGCATCCACACAAGATGACATGGGCAACTTCTCACATAGAGCCATTTTCCTAGAGCCATTATCTCTCTCTCTGTTCACAAAAACATGTGACTGCCCTCTCAAAATGTCTTGTTATAAACTGCACAGTCTCCATTTGTAGTATAAAAGGGTAGAGATCCAGTGGGGTTAATTCTCATAATCTGAAAACCATTGAATGCACAGTGTTTAAAGCCACTGGGTTGGTCCATTCTAAACGTTTTCAATAGATTTTGACACTGTTAAATTATGGATTCATGCATCCATTCACTTCTTAGCAAATATATATTGCCACTACATGCCTTCCATCTTGAAATGTCATAACCCCAGCCTCCATCCCACATGGGACAACTTCCTCTTTTACTCTTTGTAATTCCTTCTCCTTTTCTGCCCAGAAAATTTCGTTATGGTAAGTATTGTGGTATAATTTATATAATGTCCATGATCTGTCTGATGTGCCATGTATTTTTGCTTACATCTATATTTTCTTTTATGGCATATGATAAATGAGTATTATATGGAGAAAAAGCCAGAGATTTAAATTTGAAGGTTTGCTGATGCAGAATGTAATCAATAGCCTGTTCCTAGAGCCCAGACAATGAATCTTCATTATATCCTTTAAACCAGTATCAAAACCATGCTGCTCCTTTGACTGCCTCCTCCACCTCAGCCCTCCACCCCATGTCTTAAAGGGCATCACCTTTCTTGACTGCATATTATCTTCAATCCATTTTTCACCTAGGGTTCCTGGAGGTAAACCTAACCCTTAACATCTTTCTGGTGTCTTTCTATGGGAAGAGGAGAGATGACTGCCTCTCGAATAATCTCTTAAATTTTAATTTAGCCCATGTGACTCACTCTTTTAAGATCATTCAGTAACTTATTAATTTAGGGTAAGTACAGACTTCTTTACTTGACATTCCGGGAAAGCTGGATTCTCCTTACCTCTCCAGCACAGTTCTACTACTGTTCTGCCCTGCACGTACTGTTCATATTCTGTTTTTCTTATTCTGAAAACAGAAAATAGGAAATTCAAACAGTCAAACCAGTGGTTCTCAAAGTGTAGTCTGTGGACCAGCAGCTACAGCACTCCCTGGGAGTTTGTAAGAAGTGCAAACCATTGGTCTTTATTCCACATCTACTGAATTATAAACTCTGGGGGTGAGGCCAACTATTTTAACCATCCCGACGATCCTGAAGCTTGAGAACAATGAATTTTTTGTGTGTGATGGGGGCAGGAACAGGATCTCACTCTGTCTCCCAGGCTGGAGTGCAGTAGTGGGATCACAACTCACTACAACCTCAATTCCTGGACTCAAGCAATCCTCCCACACCTAAGCTTCCCAAGTAGCTGAGACTACAGGCATGCAACACCATGCTTGCTAACTTTTTACTTCTTGTAAAGGTATTGTCTCACTATTTTTCCCAGGCTGGTCTCAAATTCCTGGGCTCAAGCAATCCTCCTGCTTTAGCTTCCCAAAGTGCTGGGATTGTAGGCATGAGCCACCACACTGGGCCAAGAACAATGGATTTAAACCATTTTACATGATGGAAGGCACCAATTAAACACACATAAAATGTCTGCTTAGCCTACTCAAGGACTGAAAGACTTTAATTTCATTGGGAGGTCTTCCAGCAGGTTACTGTGGCTTTTATGCTGCCCTCTCACTTTTTGGAAGCTCTCAGAAGATGGAAGTTCTTCAGGGAGGGAACATAAGTCCCCTGTCCATGTTCTCATCTCTCCCATTTTCCCATGCCTCTGATTGTCTGCCCTCTGTGCTACCTCCTCGGTGTTCCTACATCCGTGGGAAATAAAACACAGTTGCTTCCCACAAAAACATGAGATTGTTCTTCAAAGTAAAAGTGAAGTCTTTAAAAAACCTGCTTTGAGGTATTGCATTATCATCCCATGATACATTAACTGAGGGGAATGGAAAGAGATACCTTCATTCACAGAGTAAATTAATTGAAAAACTTAATATACACCCAACTGTGTCTTTACGGGGTCCACTACATCTTGGAAGGAAATTTCAAAGCTCATTTAAAGTCAGCCCCTCACATAGCCCTGCTTGTGTAACCGTCTTCTGAACGTGATTTCAGAAGTAAAACCAGGCCAGGGAATGGGACTCCGAGGTGAGAGTCAACTGAAACGGCAAGCTAGGAAGTCATGGAAGTCTAACCTCCCCTGCAGTAACAAAGTCTCTTCTCAAAGAAATGTCAGCAGTGCAGAAACCACAGGGGTTGTTTATCTCTTTCCTTTTTCTTTTCAAACATTATAAAAATAACACAGCAATTTTTAAATGTCAAAAGAGAGAGAAATGAAACTATCCATAATTTCAAAAGCCTATGCCAGTAACTACCGTAGGTTTCTGCCTGAGATTTTCAGGCTTGGGCCATTTGTGCTCTGTGCTGATACATGCATTGTGTGTTAAAGTTTATCTTTCATACGTTTTCCCCAGATTGTGGCCAGGCAAACCATGCAATACAGAATTATGGACTATCAGAGCTATAAAGGGTTTTAGGGATCATTTTCTGAAGCAATTATTAATTGGCTCTAGAGAGATGAGCTTTCGGCAGTTTGTCACCCCTGAAACTATTTGCGAAATTCTACAATGAGCATGTATGTCTTTCTAGAGATAGTATTATCTCTGTACATTTCATTAGACCTTCAAAGTGGTTTACCTACCAAAAGGCTGTGTATTCTTCGTATGCAGTTACTCTATGTGCAGTCATTCAAGTTGGATTTTACTCAATTTGTTGTTGGAGGCAAGGGGGAATAGCGAGTAGGCTATAACATCCTCTAGGGTGGTGCAGTACACTATTGCACAGCCATGGATGGTGTGCCTACATTCTAATCCATCCTAATGTTATGGTTGGCACCACAGAGCTGAGAAGTAATTTGCCCTGTTTCCATAGCTCTCTGCATACATTTCTTTAAACACACTTGCATTATATTGAAATAATTTGAGAGGATCTATCTCTCTAATTCTAGTATTTAGTGTTAAGAAATCCACTGTTACATACACTAATGCCATGTTTTCCAATATCAGCTTTATTACTAACAAAATTTACATTTTATTTTCCCTCTGCTTGACTTCTATTTTTAAATTGATTCCAAACTTAGAAAAGAGGGATAAAATTCATTGTCCCTTAAACTTGTATGTGGTAAGTCAATCAACAATTCATAAATAAAAGAACAAGAAAAAGCTGTATAAGACAGTGATGACTAAGAAGCAAATGAAAAATTAATCCCTTCTCTTGTCCTAAATGCTAGAAATATTTCCCCTGAGGTTATTTTTGTATTTTGCCATTTCTCTTTAGAGACCTCAGCTCCTTCTTCTATTAAATTTTGCAAGGGTTTCTTATAATCTTAACAATTAATAGCTAATGCTTACAGTTCTCAAAACACTTGCAATTACATTAGCTTATTTGTATATCAACAGGAACAGCTGTCATCTCTATTTTACACAAAGAGAAAAAATAACTCAGTGAGATTGAGTGATTTGTCCCTGCTTGTGGCAGGGCTGGGACTCAAACAGGGTATGTCTGACTCAAATTCATTACAGAAAGGCCCAATACCAGTGTGGTAGACCCTGCCAATAGGTGCCAATATCTGGTTTTACTCTACATCCAGATAAACAAGACTGTGCTTCCGTGCCCTCTTAAGGTTGGCTATGTTTGTGTGAACAGATATGGCCAATAAAATGAGGACAAAAGGAATGTGTGTTGCTTTTGGACCAAGCACTTAAGTCTTGGTGGTCAGCTCACCAGTTTTCCCTCTTTCCTTGCTACAGCTTCCAACCCACGGAAGCACTTTAAAAAATTCAACTTTTATTTTAGATTTGGTGGTACTTGTGCAGATTTCATTGTGTGATGCTGAGGTCTGGGGTACAATTAATCCCATCATCCAAGTAATGAGCATAGTACCCAATAGTTAGGTTTTCAACCTTTCCCTCCTCTTTCCCTTCCCCTCTAGTTGTCCCCAGAGTCTGTTGTTTCCATCTTTATGTCTGTGAGTACCTAATGTTCAGCTTCCACTTGTAAGTAAGAACATGTGGTATTTGGTTTTCTGTTCCTGCATTAATTCACTTAGGATAATGGCCTCCAGCTGCATCCATGTTTCTGCAAAATAAATTATTTCATTATTTTTTATGGCTGTGTAGTATTCTTTGGTGAATATGTACCACATTTTCTTTATCTAATCCACCATTGATGGACACTTAGATTGATTCCATGTCTTTGCTATTGGGAATAGTGCTGCAATGAGCATACATGTGCATATATCTTTTTGTTGGAAAGATTTTTCTTTGGGTATATACCCAGTATGGGATTGCAGGGTTAAATCGTAGTTCTGTTTTCAGTTCTTTGAGAAATCTCCAACCTGCTATACACAGTGGCTGAACTAATTTACATTCCCACCAACAATGTAGGCATTACCTTTTCTCTGCAGCCTTGATAGCATCTGCTATTTTTTTATTTTTAAAATAAGTATTCTGACTGGTGTGAGATGGTATCTCATTGTGGTCTCAATTTGCATTTCTCTGATGATTAGTGATGATGAGCTTTTTTTTTTCATAGGTTTGTTGGCCACTTGTATATCTTCTGAGAAGTGTCTGGCCATGTGTTTTGCCCATTTTGTAGTGGAGCAATTTGTTTTTTGCTTGTTCAGTTGTTTAAGTGTCTTATACATTCTGCATATTAGATCTCTGTTAGATGCATAGTTTGCAAATATTTTCTCCCATTCCATAGGTCGCAGTTTACTGTGTTAATAGTTTCTTTTGCTGCGCAGAATCTCTTGTTTAATTAGGTCTCACCTGTCAATTTTTTGTTGTTGCAATTGCTTTTGAGGACTTAATCATAAATTATTTCAAGGCCAAAGTCCAGATTGGTGTTTCCCAGGTTTTCTTTCAGTATTCTTGTAGTTTACAGTCTAACACTTAAATATTTAATTCATCCTGAGTTAATTTTTGTGTAGGTGAAAGGTAGGGATCAAATTTCATTCTTCTGCAGATGGCTAGACAGCTATCACAGCACCATTTATTGAATAGGGAGTCATTTTCCCATTGCCTATTTTTGCTGACTTTGTCAAAGATCAGATGGCTGTAAGTACGCAGCTTTATTTCTGGGTTCTCTATTCTGCTCCAGTTGTCTGTGTGTCTGTTTTTGTACCAATACCATGCTGTTTTGGTAACTGTAGCCTTCTAGTTAGTTTGAAGTTGGATAATGTGATGACTTGGGCTTTGTTTTCTTTGCTTAGGACTGCTTTGGTTATTTGAGCACTAATTTGGTTCCTTATGAATTCTAGAATAGTTTTTTTCTAGTTCTGTGACAAATGACATTTGGAGTTTGATAGGAATAACACTGAGTCTGTAGATTGCTTTGAGTGGTATGGCCATGTTAATGATATTGATTATTCCAGTCCATGAGCATGGAATGTTTTTCCATTTGTTTGTGTCATCTATGATTTCTTTCAGCAGTGTTTTATAGTTTTTTCTTACAGAGATCTTTCGCTTCCTTGGTTAGAGGTATTCCTGGGTATTTCCTTTTTTGTGTGGCTATTATAAATAGGATTGTGTTATTGATTTGGTTCTCAGCTTAAATGTTATTCATGTATAGAAATGTTCCTGAGTTTTGAACATTGATTTTGTATCCCAAAACTTTATTAAAGTCATTTACCAGTTTCAAAAGCCTTCTGGCAGAGTCTTTAGGGCTTTCTAGGCATAGAATCATATCATCAGTGAGGACAGATAGTTTCACTTCTTTTCTTATTTGGATGGCTTTTATTTCTTTCTCTTGCCTGACTGCTCTGGCTAGGACTCCCAGAAGCACTTTTTTATATGAAGGTGCTGTAAGACCAAAATAGCCTTGAATGAGGAGTCAACATATGAAGGAAATTTTCTCTGGGAAGCTATCTGGTCTTGCACAAGACTCTGCTTGAGCAAGAACTTAATTTTTACTGTAGTCGTCCAAGAAGATTTTGGTATCATTTGTTGCCACAGAATTACCTAGCTTATACTAAATAATACTGGCAGACTCCATACATGACTGGTTTGTCTCCCTTAGAGCTCAGACTAGTGTTCAGAGAGGCATATTTTTCCATGCACAACCGATCTTCCCTTACCCAACTCAGTGATCCCCTTGGCTATTTTTCCCTTGAACCTTTAGTAACCAAATTTTAAACTATTAACCTGCAGGAGATACAGTCCAGAGGAGGAGACTTGGGGAGGGGCAGATTCCTGAGTGGCTGAGGGTAGAGAGAACCTCAGATGTGATGAATGTTACTGCCACAGTGGATATTTGGGCTGGGTCACATACGAATTTTCCATGATTGGTTGCAGTGGCGTAATGAAGTCAACATCACTGTTCCAAGACCAGCAGAAAGAGGAAAGATCGAAATAGAAGTCAGGGCCAAGTAAGAGAGAAGATGCGCTTAACTTGCTGGGAGCTGATTCAGCACCACAGACAGATCCCATGGGCCCTCTCCTCTCATGATTATTTTTTCTAGGCAGCTCAATTTTTTCTCAGGTTAGCTTTGCCGTTGAAGAGTCCTTATTGGCCTCCAAATGCCCATTTCCTCCTAAGTGAGGACTAGTAGTGCTGTAGGCCAGGGACCATATCTGTATTCATCCAGTACAGTGCTTCACAACTTATTTTTCTCCATATTATGTTATGCGTGAGAATATTTACGTGGCTGCCTGGAATAAATACTTGATGCCACTTCTGGCTGGAGGTGACAAACCCGTGAGCTCCAGCTATCCTAGACTCTGCCTGATGGACTTAGGTAATCAATATACCAAACATTTTTAACTTGCTCATGAGAAGCTCTGTTCCAGTCATTCTCTTTCTTACCCTCTGCCCCAGTCAGACCATAAATGACCAGATTATACAGAAGTCAGACCACAGATCTTGTTGGATGACTTGGACACAAAGCTGTATCTGTGTCTTCCACAACTTGATTTTGGCTCCCTTGGCTGCTCTTCCCAAATATTAGGCTGGAAGTCAGGCCAGGGGTGCAGAAGACTAAGGCAAAGCACCTGGGGCTGCCCACTCCCCGCTACCCTCTTTCCTTTGACAAATATTGAACACTTACCATGGGGTAAACCTATTCTAGCAACTGGGAATGCAGGAGGGAACAAGCCAAATATGGACCCTCCCCTCATGGAACTGACAGTCCATCGGGGAAGGCCCACAATTAGCCAGCAAATATTAAAAAGTCTGGTCAGTGTTATGTTGATGATGTATAGGGATGCTATGGGATTACCTAGCTGGAGAAGCAAATTTATTTGGTATGGGGAATGGGGGTGGGGGTGAGTTCAGGGAAGACTTTTGGTAGCTTTAATCTCCTTTTGAACATTTCCTTAATATATGTCTTACTACATTTAACTGTGGGGAGTTAGGGTCTGACATGTGGTGTAGATTTTCAATGACTTTGAAATTCCACAAATATTTCCCACATACCATTTGGAAATTCATCCTTGCATTAACTCCCACATCCCTGGCAGCAACCCTGTGAGTCAGGGCTTCGTATTGTTTCATTTTCCTTGCAAGCTCAGAGAGGCCCCACTGCTAGTATATGACGGACTTAAATGCTGAGTTATTTCCCATGTAGGAGTACCACTCACCCTTTGTCCTGCTCCTGGGAGTACACCTCTCCAAACTCTCTAAGGTCCTGTTGCCATCCAGTCTTCTATGTCGCAGCAGTATTAGAGCCAGCTTAAATTTACTCATGATGTTTGGTTGCTTCAAAGAACTGTTCTCTGCACATTTTGGCTGCACCAGGACTGCCCTCACTGTCCCCCTTTGTCAAAGGGTGGCAAATATCACTCCACCACATCATGGAGGATGTCTTATCCACCAGGTAAAAGGATTCCATCGAACACAACAGTGATCCTTCAATCCTTAAACCACTCCAGCCTGAGGCCCAGACAATGCCTGAGGCAGAGAAAAATTCCCAGAGACACAGTGTTGATGCATCCTGTTATGGTGAAGGTTCAGCTCTTCCTAATCATGAACACTGGAGAATGGTATGATTTTGCTTCAGAACTCAGTCTAGCTGAGTTTCCAGAGCTCCCCATCTTTTGCTATATTTAACAAATGAGATACCTGTTTTACCTCTTTTTATATATGTTAATGCACAAGAGTGGTTCTCAAGATAAAGTCAGGGTTCAGCAGGGCCCAGAGCAGCATGCCTGGGTGATCCTCAGCTGGTTTATTGCTTATACTGTAATGTGAAAAGGTCTGTGCTTTCCTTGTGGTGAAACCTTTCTCTTCTCACCTCAAGCAAATCATATTTAAGGCCTCTGCTCCCATTGTTTCCTCTTTCAGTGATGGCTTTCTGCTCGCTGACCACTTGGCCAGTATCAGCACGTTTTCCAAATCTCAGCTTTACTTCATCCTGAGGCCCTTTCTGACCGTATTCCTCTGCAAGGTAGAATTGACTTGCTTCGTGCCTCTACTGTGCACTATGCACACCTATTACAGCACTGATCATACTCTATGTCATATCTCTTGTGCCCCGCAAGGTGCAATATGGACACAGCAAATCCTTGCTGAGTGAGCGCATGCATTTGCTATTATGGAAAGAGCCCAGTGCTGAGGGCCAGGAGGCTAGGGCATTGGTACCAGCTCTTTCACTGATAAATGTGTGAGCCTGGCCAAGCCATTCCACATCTCTGAGCCTCATTTTTCTCTCCTCTAAACTGTGGAAGTTAGAATTGATAAGGCCCAAGGTAACTTCTTGCTCTAAATTTATATTTAGAAGGCAAAATGGAAAGAACTTTGTGATGGTTTTCTGATACATTAACTTGGCTAGTCTACAATCCCAGTTATTCCATCAAACACGAATCTAGGTATTGCTGTGAAGGTATTGTATAGAGGTGATTAAGATTCAGAATTAATTGATTATCCTAGATAATCTGGGTGAGCCTGATTGAGTTAAATGTCTTTAAGAGTAGAGCTGAGGATTCCTTGAAGAAAAGAACATTATTCCTGTGGATAGCAGCATCGGCCTGTGCCGAGGAGTTCATTCCTGACCTACACGTATCCAGCTTGTCAAGCCAGTCTCCATAATTGCATATCCCAATTGCTTTAACTAATATCTTTATATATATATTCCTTTGGTTGAACTCACAACCTTTATACTTTGGTTCAAGTATACACTTTATACTTGATTCAAGCCCTGGATCTACTACTTATTAGCTGTGTGATCTTAGGAGAGCTAGTGCATGGCTCCGAGACCCTGCTTTCTTAGCTGTAAAATTAGGGTAACAATAACTATTCCAGAGTTAATAATAAAAACTATGCTTATTTATTTGTTTTAGAGCACTACTTTGACATTTTCCATGAACCAGCTTCTGTGCTTATTGCTTTACATTTGATTTGCTCTTCTGTAAACCTTGTAGTACTAAATGACATCAAACATGTGAGTAATGATAAACACAATCATGCCTGGTACATTCAAAGTACTTAGTAAGAGCTAATTCTGACTTTTTCTTTCCTTTGCCTCTATAATATTTCTGAATAAGCTATCTCAAGGCAAATTTATTCTCAACAATGGTTTAGACTGTGTATGTGACGTAAAGGAACCAAGCAACAGTATTAGAACACAGTTTAGTTCACTCACTCTCGTCTCCAGGTTGGTTTGAATTAAACCAATATTAAATTGCCTTGGAATTCCACAGAACCTGCTGTGGGAGGATTTATGGAAAGAATCCATATGAAACAGAGAAGAACAGGGGCTACTCCTTACTTGATGGAAAAAAGTGAAGCAACCAGAAATGTTATGCAGTTAAGTTGGAAAACATCAGTTTTCTAAATGAACCACAGATTTATTTTATACTATCCAAGTCACGTTTAAAATATTGTAGATGAAATATTAACAGAATGTTTAGAGCTGGGATAGGAACTGTGAGGAAATTTAGAAGTCTCTACTTGCCAGTAAGAGGTATACTGACTTCTAGAAACTCAACAGCACTTAAATACAACCAAGCCCACTTGTTCATTCTCGAGCAGATATAGGCCTACCCACTGCCTCATGTCTTTGCACTCAAACATTGAGGAAGAGAAGGAAACAGAGTAGTGAATGGAGGACTGGTGAGTGGCAGTAGAAGGTTTTTGGGTACATAGCTTAGAAAGACAAAGCTTGGGAGTAAGGATGGTAAGTAGACGTACAGGAAAAAAAATGTATGAGCATAGGAGGAAAAGATTGGGCAAGTGACCCCAGGTTGCAAGTTCTATACTTGAGTCCCAGCTCCCATGTCAGCCTGGCTGTTTCTCCAGGCACCTGACTTCTCATAGGTCACCTCCCCAATGTCTACTCTCCTGCAGCCTCTGTTGTACCTTATTTTCCTAAGCCAATCCTGACTGTGGTAGGAATATAAGTTTTAACTGTTTATTATGAAAATTTAAAACATGTAGAGAAGTAGAGAGAATAGTATGATGAACCCCTATGTAACCATTCCCCAGATTCAAAAATTCTCATCTCATGGCCAGTCGTTTCAATTACCACCCACCATCCCATGGATTATTGTGAAGAAAATTCAGACACAATTTCATACATTGGTATTTCAGTATGTCTTTCTAAAAGAAATATAAAAATAGCTATAATAAATTTATTTTCCCTACATGTGAATCATAATTTTTAAATTTTAAATATTCTGTCCATGAATTGTCTCTTTAGATAGATAGATGATAGAGCTTGTTTGAATCAGGTTCAATTAAGTGACATTTATTGTTATTAATTTCTATGAATAATATATCTTTTTGATCTAGTAATACCCCTTTTAAGTGTTTTCCTCTCCTCGCAATTGTTTTTATTCCCATAGGATTTCCCACAGTCTTAACGTTGCTGATTCATCTTCATGATGTCATTTATCATTATGAACATGTTTCTCTGTTAACGATGTTTTCTGCAAATAGGTAAATCTACAGTCTTAATCAGATTCACATTTGTGTGTGTGTGTGTGTGTGTATGTGTGTGCATGTGCACGCACGCGCAGACTATCTCATAGGTGGTGGTGGTATTTCCTTCAGGAAGCATGTAAGTTCTGACCGTTTCTCTGCGATGCCAGCTGTTGCTGCTGATCATGACTTAGATCTGTTAATTCCTCAGGGGTTACAAAAGTTGATGCTCTAATTCTATCATTCCTTCTTTGTTTTTACACAGAGAAGTTTCACTTCATTGACTATCTGTTACCAAAAAGAAAATGTGCTTGATTATTTCCTTTTATTTGCCAGTTTTCAAATAATATATGGGGTTTAGAACATCCTCCAAAGATGATCAATGACCAATTCTGTATTATAAATCATGGACTTAAACATACTTAACATGTTTAAATTCATTTTTGTTTTTATCGTTATTGTTGTTTAAGCTGTTTCATCTTTGGTCAGTGGGAGGCTCCTCAACTTAGTTCCTGAGTTCATTTCAAAATATCCTACTGGTCTCTTTTTCCTTCTTTCTCTCTTTCTCTCTTTTTTCTTTACTTTCTTTAAAAAAAAAATAAATAAAATAAAATAAAATAAAAAGAAAATGTCCTACTGGGTTTTGATAGATTCCTTGCTTTCTGGCATGACATGATGTTTCAGACTCCCTGTATTAAACTTATAGAACTGCCATATGAAAGTACCACAAATGGAGTGGCCTAAATTTATTCTGTCACAGTTCTGGAGGCTAGAAGTCCAAAATCAAGATACTAGCCAAGCTGTGCTTCCTCTGAAGGCTGTAGCGAAGAATCCTGCTATGCCTCTTCCTAACTTCTGGTGCTCACTGGCAATCCCAGGCATTCCTTGGCTGGAAGCTGCATCATCCCAATCTCCGCCTCTGTTGTTATACAGCCTTCTTTTTTTGTGTGTTTCTGTCTGTTTCTGTGTTTCTTCTTATAAGAACACCAACCATTGAATTAAAGCCCACCCTAATCATGTATGACCTCTTCTTAGTTTAATTACATTTTGCAAGACCCTATGTCTTAGTAAGGTCACATTCTGAGAATCCAAGTGGATGTGAATTTGCAAGAAAAGGCTACCAATTCTGGTGAGGAGAAGCACACATTGTAAAGTTCCACCAGTGAGATTTGTAGCGACCAAATGATGACAGAAAAAGAATCAGCAAGAAGAATCAAATTGTCTTCAAAAGGAAACAAAAGCAGTAATTCAAGAGGAGAAACCTTGGTTTGGCATTGAGGTACTACAAGCATTTCTCTCAATGGGTGACCACACACACACACACACACACACACAAAATCACACATTTAGGAGCAGTCCATGTTTTCAGCAGTAAGTACGGCACCTTTGCGTCTCAGACCTCTCTCTTTTTTATGACAGCTGTGAGGGGTGGGCAGAGTGGAGGTTATTCCCCTCTTTGTGCAGATGAAGAAGCACAGGAGAAAGAAAAGAATAAACTGGCTACAAGTGTGGTGTAGCTTGTAAAAAGGAGTGGAGAAAGATAAGAAAGAAAAGCATTGGAAAAAGAGGCTTTCTTGGATAGGGAAATTGAAGGAGGAGCCTTGAAAGGCAGAATTGAAAGAGCATAAACGTTGGTACCAGAAAGCCCTCCGCTACTTACAAAACCTGTGATTTTGAATGTGTTTCATAATTTCTTTGAGATTCGGTTTTTTTAACTGAAAATCAGGAGGAATAGTATCCACAATAATATGTTTGCATTTATTCATGTTTTTATTGAGCATCTTCTACATGCCAGATACTGTTACAGGTGCCAGGGATATGGCAATGGAAAAACTGGACAGAAATATGTGTCTCATGGCTTTCATTCTAGTTCAGGTGGTTGTGAGGTACAAGTAAAATAGCAGATGTGAATGGTGGGAAGAGAGTAAGTATTCTAAAAAAAAAAAAGTTAAATTTTCTTCACCTGTCCTAATGCTGAGCTACAGATTCAGAGATTGGCAGAACTCTTAACAGTAACTCATGTGAGTGAGGACTCCCCTCAAAGAAAGAAACCACCAAAGATCCCATCATGTTCTCAGAGAGTAGGCAAAAAAGGCCCACTTGGGATAAATGTCAGTGCTTGTTCTCTGGGAGTAGTTGAGGAGATTTGTTTTAATCTTAGGAATTTGTTTGCTTGTTTGTCCTTGTTTTACTGTTCTAGTATGATTGCTGAGAAGAAAAACCTAGGAGTTTCCCTAGTAAGGTACTATTACATTTTTTTCTCTCAAAAATATATTGGCTCCCAAGGTGACTGGATATCGATTATTGTCTGGCCTCAAGTTCCCCCTACAAAAGCTGCTGAATCTCCCAGGCGCCTGCCTATGAAGCAGGTGTTTGGAATTGGAGGACAGATTTTGTACTAAGTCCCCACCAGGCAGATAGTTGAGTGATCACTGGGGCTGAGGTGGGCCTCTTATCTGCTCAGCCTTGATGTCTGGAAGGATCTTCCAGGAAGCCCTGAGGAAAGCATTTATGCTCACTTGGACTAGCAGCACCTTTGCACTGTGTTTGCTGTTGGTTTCCCAAATACTGAGCCCTTTGGAAGGATGCTGGGATAAAACTCTAGATCTTAACTCTTTACTTCCAGTTGGAAATTTGCATTTCAGGTACTGCACAGGCTGACAGGCCATATCCAAGGCCTAACAAGTCCTAATGGAATTTTTTCTTTGCTTCCCTGGAAGATGCAGCAACACAGGAAGGTATATTCACATGTGGAAAAGGTGATGAACTTGTAGCCTCAGTACTACAAACCTGAAACCCATCATAAAAAGCAATGATGACGTAGCAGAAGGCACTTTGGTCAACACCAGGAATAGCCCTTGACTCTTAGATCAGATAAAACTTCTAACATGGCAGAGTTACAGTTGATCACTGCTTTTTTGTCTCTCTTTGAAGATGTTATTATATTCTGTTTAATTGCAGCAAAAAAAAAAAAAATCTCTTACATTTAAAATCAGGAAAGCAGAGTCAGAGACCTAGTTATAACCTCTGGGAACACAAGAGTTTACTGAAGATACTATTTCTCTGGGAATTTTAATCCATCTTATGGGAGAAAAAATTTCTAGAACGTCACCCCAGCCTACTTTTGGGAAAACCAATAATTGGAAAAACACAGTTACTGGTATGCACACTGCTGATATATAGGCATATGTTGTGCTTTCACACTTTTCCCCCACAGTCTTATCTCTCTGCCTCTGACCTGAGGAAAGAGCAAACAGAGAGGTTGGCAGGACAACCAAGACCTTTCCCTTGAGAATATTTAAGCAGGCAACTCAAATACTCTCTTTCCTGCTACAGAAACACATACACACACACACAGGAAAGTGGAAAACAGGCTGAAGACACCTCTGAATGTGTTCCTAAATATTTCTAAAAATTTATTATTCTGATAAAAAAAAGCCCAGAGTGAGTTAGAAGAATATGTTCTGCTTGGCTTTGAAGAATAAGCAGTGATTACACTTAATGAATGAGAACTGTACCAGATGATATGTCATTTATATTTAATTCTTGCTCTAAATGTTGTATCACTTAAAAATATAGCAATTGGTCATGGTAAATACTTAACTCATTTACTCAACATATATTTATTATGTATCTATTATGCTAGCTACTGAGACAGCAGTGGTAAACACACATGGTTCCTGCCCTCGTGAGGCTTATAGTCTACGGATGAAGAAAACCTTAATAAAATCATCTCATTAAATATATGTAAAATTTCAGAAGGGGGTGCCAAGATGGCCAGGAGAAGACAACACTGGAATGCAGCTCCCAGCAAATGAGATGCAGAGGGCTAGAGGACTTCACAATTCCTAAAGAGGTGCAGGTTTTGTTTTGGTGGGAGTGATAGGGCACTGAAAATAGGCCCAGGGAAGGAGCTGCAGGGAGAGAGCCACCCAGGGGGGCAAATCAAGATGGGGGTGGGGGAGTGGGGGGAGGGCATCCCACCTGAAAAGTGCAGCCAGCTAGGAGGGTCGGGGCACTTAACCCCCTCAGTGCTCCGATTTGGATCCTGTGCTTACCTCATCCTTCCTGCAACCCACGGTCCATGAAAGCCCTGCCAGACGGTGGGGTGCCGTGGGTAGTTAATGAAAATCTGAGCAGTGGCTACAGGCACAGCAAGTTGTCTCAGGGACCTGGGCAGGAGTTTGGACAAATGCCAGCGCCAGCGGGACGGACCGTCCCACAGAGGGAGGCAGAGTTGAAAGCACGGAAACAGACCATAAGGCCTGGCAGGCCCCACCTCCTCAGAACTCAAACTGAAGCCCTCACTAGAGAGCTTGGCAGCAAATACACCAGCTTGACCCCAACCCGGAAGATCCAGCTGGGGAAGGAGAGACCACTGGAAAGGCAGGGCCAATCTCACCTGCAAACCACCTCCAGGGAAGGACCACCCACCCAGCAACCTGACTGAACCTGAGAGAGCCCAGCAATGGGCCAAAAAACCATCTAAAGGCCAAAAAAAAATAATATATAGATCCAACATCAACAGAAAAAATGTCCACTCAGAGACTCCTCCTGAAACCATCAACTTCAAAGAGCAAAGGGAGATAAATCCACGAAGATGGGAAAAAACCACTGCAAAAAAGATGAAACCATCAAAGAAGAGAACACCACTTCTCCTCCCAGGGATCATAACTCCTCACTATCAAGGGAACAAAAAAAGACAGAGAAGGAATCTGACAAACTGATAGAAGCAGGCTTCAGAAGGTGGGTAATAACAAACTTCACTGAGTTAAAAGACCATGTTCTAACCCAATGCAAAGAAACTAAGAACCTTGAAAAAAGGTTAGGCGAAATGCTAACTAGAATAACCAGCTTAGAGAAGAACATAAACGACCTGGTGGAGCTGAGAAACACAGCACGAGAACTTTGCAAAGCATAGACAAGTTTCAATAGCCGAATTGACCAAGCAGAAGAAAGGATATTAGAGATAGAAGATCAAATCAATGAAATAAAATGAGAAGGCAAGATTAGAGAAAAAAGAGTGAAAAGAAATGAACAACACCTCCAAGAACTATGGGATTATGTGAACAAACGTAATCTATGATTGATCGGTGTACCTGAATATGACGGGGAGAATGAATCCAAGTGGAAAATACTCTTCAAAATATTATCCAAGAGAACTTTCCCAACCTAACAAGGGAAGCCAACATTCAAATCCAGGAAATATGGAGAACACCACAAAGATATTCCTCAAGAAGAACCACCCCAAGGCACATAATTGTCAGATTCAACACGGTTGAAATGAAGGAAAAAATCCTAAGGGCAGCCAGAGAGAAAGGTCGAGTCACCCACAAAGGAAAGACCGTTAGACTCACAGTGGATCTCTCGGCAGAAACCCTGCAAGCTAGAAGGGAGTAGGGGCCAATATTCAACATCCTTAAAGAAAAGAACTTTCAACCCAGAATTTCATATCTGGCCAAACTAAGCTTCGTAAGTGAAGGAGAAATAAAATCCTTTACAGACAAGCAATTGCTGAGAGATTCGTCGCTGCAAGACCTGCCTTACAGGAGCTACTGAAGGAAGTACTAAACAGGGAGAGGAACAACCAGTACCAGCCATGCAAAAATGTACCAAATGGTAAATAATAATGATGCAGTGAAGGCATCAATTAACGGGCAAAACAACCAGCCAGTAACAAAATGGCAGGACCAAATTCAAACATAACAATATTAACCCTAAATGTAAATGGGCTGAAAGCCCCAATCAAAAGACTCAGACTGGCAAACTGGATAAAAAGTCAAGACCCACTGGTTTGCAGTATTCAAGAGACCCATCTCCTATGCAAAGACTCACATAGACTCAAAATAAAGGGATGGAAGAAGATTTACCAAGCAAACAGAAAGAAAAAAAAAAGCAGGGGTAGCAATCCTAGTCTGTCATAAAATGGACTTTAAACCAACAAAGATCAAAAGAGACAACGAAGGGCATTATATAATGGTAAAAGGATCAATGCAACCAGAAGAGCTAACTATCCTAAATATTTATGGACCCAATGCAGGAGCACCCAGATACATAAAACAAGTTCTTAACGACCTACAAAAAGACTTAGACTCCTGCACAATAATAGTGGGAGACCTTAACACTCCACTGACAATACTGGACAGATCAACAAGACAGAAAGTCAACAAGGATATCCAGCACTTGAACACAGATTTGGACCAAGCAGACCTAACAGACATTTCCAGGACACTCCACCTCAAATTCACAGAATACACATTCTTCTCAGGACCACATTGCACTTACTCCAAAATTGACCACATACTTGGAAGTAAATTACTCCTCAGTAAATACAAAAGAACAGAAATCATAACAGTCTGTCAGACCACAGCACAATCAAATTAGAACTCAGGATTAAGAAAAGCACTCAAGGGGGAGGATCCAAGATGGCCGATTAGGAGCAGCTCAGTATTGCAGCTCCCGGTGAAAGCACGGAGGGTGAGTGGACTCTGCATTCTCAGATGGATTTTTATTGCCCACAGACCAGGAGATTCCAAGGGGGAGGAGCCCCACGGGTCGCCAGCGCAGCTGTTTTCGCTGGCACCGCTGTTTTGGCCAGCGCCCTGGCGTAGCGATTCCCTGTACAAAATACATGGGTCCAGGTGCCACTTTAGCTGGCAATTGGAGCTCCGGGAAGGCAGAGCCGCCCATTCATCTGATTAAAAAAGGGGACTGAAACGGGCAGCCAGGCCAGGAGATTTCCAGGGCAAAAAACATGCCACAAATCTCAGCACCCACTGTTTCAGCTGGCACAGTGGGTCACTACACGGGAAATCACACAGATCCCGGCACCTTTCAACAGGTGACTGGAACACCTGGGAGACAGTCAACCACTCAACTAAAAAAAAAAAAAAAAAAATGCCTATGCCTCTGAGGCAGGGAGCCAGGTGATCAGACTAGGCTCGTCCCACCCCTCACAAAAAAACAGCAATTGGAAACGCTCTGGATTGAGAGTTTCACAGCAAGCACAGCTGAACCCAGAATCGTCCAGCTCTGTGGAGGAGGGGTGTCCGCCATTACTGAGGCAATCCACCACTACGGAGGTAGTTTGCCATTGCAGAGGCAGCCTGCATTGCCGAGGCAATTCTAACTACACCAGTATAACAGGACTGCAGGGAAGTTCACACCGCAGCTGGGCGGAGCCCACAGCAGCTCAGCAAAGCCTCTGCAGGCAGACAGTGACTAGGCTACCTTATCACTGGGCAAGGCAGCCCTGAGAAAAAGGCAGCAGCACAAGGGAAACTCATAAATAAAGCCCTAACTCCCCGGGACAGAGCACCTGGGGAAAAAAGCGTGGGGCGGGGGGAGGTTTATGAGTTCTGCTGCAGCAGACTTAAACGTACCTGCCCAGCAACTCTGAATGAACAACGGAGCTCACGGCTCAGCACTTGAGCTTCTATAAAGAACAGACTGTCTCCTCAAGCAGCTCCCTGACCCCCGTATATCCAATGAGTCACCTCATAAAGGACAGCTCAGACTGACATCTGGCAGGTATCCTTCTGGGGCAAAGATAGCAGAAGAAGAAACTGGCAGCAACCCTTACTGTTCTGCAGCCACTGCAGGTGATCCCCAGACAAGCAGGGCCAGGAGTGGACCTCAGCAGTCCTACAACAGAGTGGCCAGACTGTTAGAAGGAAAACTAAGAAACAGAAAGAAATAACTTCATCATCAACAAATGGGATGTCCACTCAGAGACCCCCACCTGAAAATCACCAACCACAAAGACCACACATAGATAAATCCACAAAGATGGGAAGAAACCAGCACAAAAATAATGAAAACATCCGAAACCAGAATGCCTCTCCTCCTACAAGGGATCACAACTCCTCACCACCAAGTGAACAAGGCTGGATGGACAATGAGTGTGACAAAATGACAGAATCAGGCTTCAGAAGGTGGGTAATAAGAAACTTCTGTGAGCTAAAAGAACATGTTCTAACCCAACGCAAAGAAACTAAGAACGTTGAAAAAAGATTCGACGAAATGCTAATGAAAATAATCAACTTAAAGAGGAATATAAGTGAATTGATGGAGCTGAAAAACACAACACAAGAACTTCGCAAAGCATACACAAGTTTCAACAGCCGGATCAACCAAGCAGAAGAAAGGATATCAGAGGTCAAAGATCAACTCCATGAAATAAAACAAGAAGGCAAGAGTAGAGAAAAAAGGGTAAAAAGGAATGAACAAAGTCTTCAAGAAATATGGGACTATGTGAAAAGACCTAATCTATGTTTGATAGGTGTACCTGAATGTGATGGAGAGAATGAATCCAAGCTGGAAAATACTCTTCAGGATATTATCCAGGAGAACTTCCCCAACCTAGCAAGGCAGGCCAATATTCAAGTCCAGGAAATACAGAGAACACCACAGAGATATTCCTCAAGAAGAGCAACCCCAAGGCACATAATCATCAGATTCACCAGGGTTGAAATGAAGGAGAAAATGTTAAGGGCAGCCAGAGAGAAAGGTCGGGTTACCCACAAAGGGAAGCCCATCAGACACACAGCAGATCTCTCAGCAGAAGCCCTACAAGCCAGAAGAGAGTGGGGGCCAATATTCAACACCCTTAAAGAAAAGAACTTTCAACCCAGAATTTCATATCCAGCCAAATTAAGCTTCATAAATGAATGACAAATAAAATCCTTTGCAAACAAGCAAGTACTCAGAGATTTCATCACCACCAGGTCTGCTTTACAAGAACTCCTGAAAGAGGCACTAAACATAGAAAGGAACAACCAGTACCAGCCACTCCAAAAACATACCAAATGGCAAAGAGCAGCAACACAGTGAAGAAACTGCATCAACTAACGGGCAAAACAGCCAGCTAGCATCAAAATGGCAGGATCAAATTCACACATAACAATATTAACCCTAAATGTAAATGGGCTAAATGCCCCAATCAAAAGACATAGACTGGCAAATTGGATAAAAAGCCAAAACCCATCAGTGTGCTGTATCCAGGAAACACCCATCTCACATGCAAAGATACACAAAGGCTCAAAATAAAGGGATGGAGGAAGATTTACCAAGCATATGGAGAGCAAAAAAAGCAGGAGTTGCAATTCTTATCTCTGATAAAATAGACTTTAAACCAACAAAGATCAAAAGAGACAAAGAAGGACATCACATAATGGTAAAAGGATGAATGCAACAAGAAGAGCTAACGATCCTAAATATATATGCACCCAATAGAGGAGCACCCATATACATAAGGCAAGTTCTTAATGACTTACAAAGAGACTTAGACTCCCACATAATAATAGTGGCAGACTTGAACACCCCATTGTCAATATTAGACAGATCAACAAGACAGAAAATTAACAAGGATATCCAGGACTTGAACTCAGACCTGGATCAAGCACACCTAATAGACATTTACAGAACTCTCCACCCCAAATCCACAGAATATACATTCTTCTCAGCACCACATCGCACCTACTCTAACATTAACTACATAATTGGAAGTAAATCACTCCTCAGCAAATGCAAAAGAACGTAAATCATAACAAACAGTCTCTCAGACCACAGTGCAATCAAGTTAGAACTCAGAATTCAGAAACTAACTCAGAACCGCAAAGCTTCATGGAAACTGAACAACTGGCTCTTGAATGTTGACTGGATAAACAATGAAATGAAGGCAGAAATAAAGACGTTCTTTGAAACCAATGAGAACGAAGACACAACATACCAGAATCTCTGGGACACATTTAAAGCAGTCTCTAGAGGAAAATATATAGCAATAAATGCCCACATGAGAAGAAAGGAGAGATCTAAAATTGACACCCTATTGTCAAAATTGAAAGAGTTAGAAGAGCAAGATCAAAAAACTCAAAACCTAGCAGAAGACAAGAAATAACTAAGATCAGAGTAGAACTGAAGGTGACAGAGACACAAAAAACCCTTCAAAAAATCAATAAATTCAGGAGTTGGTTTTTTGAAAAGGTCAACAAAATAGACAGACCACTAGCCAGATTAATAAAAAAGAAAAGAGAAAATAATCAAATAGAGGCAATAAAAAACGATAAAGGGGATATCACCACAGATTCCACAGAAATTCAAACCATCATCAGAGATTATTACAAACAACTCTGTGCACATAAACTAGTAAACGTGGAAGAAATGGATAAATTCCTGGACACTTGCATCCTCCCAAGCCTAAACCAGGAAGAAGTTGAAGCCCTGAATAGACCAATAACAAGGTCTGAAGTTGAGGCAGCAATTAAGAGCCTACCACCAAAAAAAAGCCCAGGTCCAGATGGGTTCACAGCCGAATTCTACCAGACATACAAAGAGGAGCTGGTGCCATTCCTTTTGAAACTATTCCAAACAATCCAAAAAGAGGGAATCCTTCCCAAATCATTTTATGAGACCAACATCATCCTGATACCAAAACCCGGCAGAGACTCAGCAAGAAAAGAAAACTTCAGGCCAATATCCATGATGAACATAGATGCAAAAATCTTCAATAAAATACTGGCAAACCGATTGCAACAGCACATCAAAAAGCTTAT
>PVKV010004457.1:0-31152 GCA_004027835.1 Alouatta palliata
CATGGACACAGGGAGGGGAGCATCTCACACTGGGGTCTGTCGGGGGGAAAAAGGGGAGGGACGGGGGGGTGAGGTGTTGGGGAGGGATAGCATGGGGAGAAATGCCAGATTTAGGTGATGGGGAGGAAGGCAGCAAATCACACTGCCATGTGTGTATCTATGCAACAATCTTGCATGTTCTTCATATGTACCCCAAAACCTAAAATCCAATAAAATAAAATAAAAAAAAGAAAAATTGCTCTTTTAAGGAAGCTCGGAGAACTTCAAGACTATAAAGAAAAACTATCCCAGCATAAGAAAGTCAAAAGTCACCAAAGACATTCAATCCAAAAAAGACTACAATAAAACATAATCAAACCATCAAAGATAAAAGACAAAGAAAATAATCCCGAAATCAGCAAGAGAGAAGAAACAAATAAGATATAAAAGAGTTTCAATATGACTAGAAGCTAACTTTTCAGTGGAAACCTTACAGAACAGGAGGGAATTAGCTGATACTAGTCTGGTACAAAAACAATGTGTTTTTGCCATTTAAAGTAATATATTGGCCATGTGTAGTGGCTCATGCCTGTAATCCCAGCACTGGCATCCCGGGAGGCCGGCATGGTTGGAACACCTGAGGTCAGGAGTATAAGACCAGCCTGACCAACATGGTGAAACCCTATCTTTACTAAAAATGCAAAAATTAGCCAGGGATGGTGACACACACCTGTAATCCCAGCTACTTGGGAGGCTGAGGTAGGAGAATCACTTGATCCTGAGAAGTGATGGTTGCAGTGAGCCGAGATCATGCCATTGTACTCCAGCCTGGGCAACAAGAGCAAAACTCCATCTGAAAGAAAGAGAGAAGGAAGTAAAGAAAGAAAAGAAAAGAAAGGAAAGAAAGAAAGAAAAAGGAAGGAGGAAGGAAGGAAGGAAGGAAGGAAGGAAGGAAGGAAGGAAGGAAGGAAGGAAGGAAGGAAGGAAGGAAGGAAGGAAAATTCAAAGTGCTACAGGAAAAAAAAAAACTGCCAAGAATACTATACCCAGCAATGCTGTCTTTCAAAACTGAAGGAGATTTTCCACATGCACAAATCAGAGATTTCATCATCATTAGACCGGTCTTACAAAGAAAGTTCTTAAAATTCAAAGAAAAAACATCAATGAGTAACACAAAAACATCTGAAAGTATAAATTTCATTGTTAAGTGAAAGTACACAGTAAAATTCATAACATTTTAATAGAGCATGGTGCATATGGTGGTATAAAGCTTAAATGACAAAACTACTAAACATAATAATTACAAAATTTGTTAAGGAATACATAATATAAAAAGTACTAGTTATGACATCAAAAATTCAAAATGTAGGAAGGGATGAAGCTTAAGGATAGAGATAGAGAGAGAGAGAGAGAGAGTATGTGTGTGTGTGTGTGTATGTGTGTGTGTAATCAAACTTAAGTTGCTGTCAGCTTAAAATAAGCTGTTATTACTATGAGATTTTTTTGTAAGCCTCATACTAACCACAAAGTAAAGTATTATAATGGATACACTACAAATAAGAAGCAAGAAATCAAAACATAATAATATGTTTTGAAAGTTACTTAAGAACCAAGAATGATAATAAAAGAGACAAAAAATATACAAATTAATTAGAAAACATTTAAGAAAATGCTAGAGCAAGATATTACCTATCAATACTTACTTTGAATATAAATGAATTAAATGCTCCAATTAAAAACTAAATAGCTAAATGGAGTAAAACAAGACCCAACTATATGCTGCCTATAAGAGAATCGTTTTGCCTGTGGGGTCATACATAGACTGAAAGTGAAGGGATGATAAAAGATATTCCATGCAAATGGAAACCAAAAGAGAGGAGGACTAGCTATATTTATATCAGATAAAGTGGTCTTTAGATCAGAAACCACAAAATGAGACAAAAAAAGATAATTATAGAGTTATAAAGAGGTCAACTCAATAAAAGGACATAGCCATTATAAAAATATAAGCACTCGTCCGAGGCAGGCGGATCACGAGGTCAAGAGATCAAGACCATCCTGGCCAACATGGTGAAACCTCGTCTCTACTAAAAATACAAAAAATTAGCTGGGTGTGGTGGCACATGCCTGTAGTCCCAGCTACTCAGGAGGCTGAGGCAGGAGAATTGCTTGAACCCAGCAGGCGAAGGTTGCAGTGAGCTGAGATCATGCCACTGCACTCCAGCCTGGCGCCTAGTGACGAAGCAAGAATCCGTCTCAAAAAAAAATATATATATATATATAGATAGATAGATAGATAGATAGATAGATAGGCACTCAACATTGAAGAACTTAAATATATAATGTAGGTATTAATAGAGCTAAAGAGAGAGGTAGACTACAATATAATACAGTAATGGGCTTGAACACCTCACTTGCACCAATGAACAGATCACCAGGAAGGAAATTAGCAAAGAAACACTGGAGTTAATCTGCGTTCTAGACCAAATGGATCTAACATTCACAGAACATTCAATTCAACAATCACAAAATATATATTCTCTACAACTGCACATGAAACACAGTTCAAGATAGATAACATATTAATTTATAAAACAAGCTTTAGCAAATTTAAGAAGATTGAAATTATATAAAGTATCTTTTTTGACCACAATGTTATAAAACTAAAAATCAACAATTAAACAGTAAGGGCAACACTGGAATCTTTTTAAATACATGGAAATTTAACAATATGTCCTGAATAATTAATAAGTCACTGAAGAAAATAATGGGAAAACTTTAAAATTTTTTGAGAAAAATAAAGATGTAAACATATCATACTAAAATCTGTGGTACACAAGAAAAGTCATTCTAAGAGATAAGTTTATAAAAATAAATGTATTCATCAAAAAAGATTTCAACTGCACAACTTAATACTATATCTCAAGGAAATAACAAAACAAGAACAAACAAAACCCAAAATCAGTAGAAGGAAGACTATAAAAAATATTAGAGCAGAAATAAATAAAATATAGATGAGAAAAACAATACAAAATATTAACAAAATAGTTATTTTTTTCCAAATATGTACAACTTGATAACTTTTAACTAAACTAACCAAGAAAAAAGAGAGAAGACCCAAATAAATTAAATCAGCAATGAAAAAGTAGACATTACAACTGATACCACAGAAATACAAAGGATCAGCTAGGAGCAGTGGCTCACACCTGTAATCTCAGCATTTTGGGAGGTCGAGGCAGGTGGATAACTTGAGGTCAAGAGTTTGAGACCAGCCTGGCCAACATGGTGAAACCCCATTTCTATTAAAAATATAAAAATTAGTTCGGGGTGTTGGCACATGCCTGTTATCCCAGCTACTCGGGAGGGTGGGGCAGGAGAATAGCTTGAACCTGGGAAGCAGAGGTTGCAGTGAGCCAAGATTGCACCACAGCACTCCAGCTCGGACAACAGAGCAAGACTCCATCTCAAAAACAAAAAAAAAGGAAAACAAAGGATCATAAAACACTATTTTGAGCAAAGTACCAGAAGTCATATATATATGAAGTACCAGAAGTACATATATGTACCAGAAGTACATATATATACATATATATATACATACATACCCTCATCTATATATATTGTATATGATAAACACTTTACTAAAACACAGTTACAACTAAAAAATTAGTATAATTTTTATTCATGAATATATAACTATCTGAAAAAGAAAGCAATACTATTTACAATAGCCACATAAAATAAAATAAAATAAAATGCTTAGGAATAAATTTAGCTAATGTGATGAGCAATCTATACTACTAAAAACTATAAAAATGCTGAAGAAGAAAGTGAAGACACAAATAAATGAAAAGATTTCCCATTTTCATAGACTGGAGGATTAAGTACTGTTAAATTGTCCATTTATCCTAAGTGATGTACAGATCCAACAAAATTTCTATCAAAATGCCAATGACATTTTTTTTCTCAGAAATGGAAGAAACATCCTTAAGATTTGTATGTAATCACAAAAGACCCCAAAGAACCAAAACAATGTTGAGCAAAAAGAAGAAAGCTAAAGGCATCACACTACTTGATGTCAAAGTGTACGAAAAGTGATAGTAATCAAAACAGCCTAATACTGGCATAAAAAAATATCGCCACACAGACCAATGAAACACAATCGAGAGTCCACAAATAAATCCATGTATTTACAGTTAACTGATTTTTGACTAAGGTGCCAAGAGCAAACAATAGAGTAAGGAAAATTTATTCCATAAATAGTAAAGGGAAACTGTACATCCATATGCAGAAGAATAAAATTAGACTCTTCTTTCTCACCATATACAAAAATCAACTCAAGAAAGATTAAGACTTAAATGTATTATCCAAAATTATAAACTTCTAGAAGAAAATATAAAGGATATGTTTTATAACATTGGTCTGGGCAATAATGTTTTATTTGGCCATAAAATAAAGGCAACAAAAGCAAAAATAGACAAAAGAGATTATATCAAACTAAAAAGCTTTGACACATCAAAGGAAAATAACAGAGTGAAGAGACAACGTACTGAAAGGGAGAAAGTATTTGTAAACCATACTCCTGAGAATGAGTTGACTTCAAAACTTATAAGAAACTTAAACAACTCAATATCAAGAAAACAAATAACCCTACTGAAAAATGAGCAAAAGACCTAAATAGACATTTCTCAAAAGAAGACATACAATCGAACAACAGGTATATGAAAATATACTAAACATCACTAATCATGAGGGAAATACAACTCAAACAACATTGGGATATCACTTCACACCTGTTAGAAAGGCTATTATCAAAATAACAAAAAATAATAAGTGTTGGTGAGGATGTGGAGAGAAGGGAACTCTATATTCCTCTGGTGGGAATGTGAATAAGTAAAATTATTATGGAAAATAATACGGAGGTTCCACAAAGAATTAAAATAGAACTACCATATAGTCCAGCAATTCTACTACTGGGTATATATCCAAAGGAATTCAAATCAGTATGTTGAAAAGATGGAGAGCCCAGAAATAAATCCATGTATTTATTTAAATATTTTTAAGATGTCTATACTTTCATGTTTATTGTTGTACTATTCATGATAGCTATGATATAGAATCACCCTAAGTGTCTATCAGTAGATGAATGGGTAAATAGACTGTGGTATATGTACACAGTGGGATATTAGTTAGCTAGAAAAATGAACAAAATCTTATTTTTTGCAACAATGTGGATGAACCTGGAGAACATTGTGTTGAGTGAAATAAACCAGGATAGGAAAAGAAATGGAATATCTCGCTCATATGTGGAATTAAAGAAAATGATCTTATAGAAATAAGAAAGTAGAATAGTGGTTACCAGAGCCTTGGGTAGTTAGTAGGGATGGGGAAAGGTCTATTATTTTGCAAATCTCTCTGTGGCATTGTCTGATGAGCCATTGACCAAAGCAAGTCACATAGACCAGAATCAGTGTCGGAGGGGATTTTCCAAGGATGTGAATTCAGGATGGCATAAACTAATGGGGTGAGGGCTCCTGCAACAAATACTCTACAACACATACATATTTTATAAAACTAAAATCCAAAACAGAAAAAAAAAAAAAAACATAAAATACAGGTTACTGGATATCTTTTGCTCTGGGAGTACAAAGTGAGAGTCATAATTGAGGAAAAATACACAAAGACACAAAATTTTAGAATATTTTGTTTCTTAAGCTAAATTGTAGGTATAAGAATGTTCACTATATAATTCTCTGCATGTGTGCTCCAATATTACTTTTGTTATTAAATAGTTCATAATATATTTTTAACTCAATTATCCCAAAAGACAAAAATACTTTTGTTATTAAATAGTTCATAATATATTTTTAACTCAATTATCCAAAAAGACAAAAAAGTTAGTCATAATTTGTTCTTCTGTAATATAATATTCAAGAGACAAAAGAGCAAGTCTATAGAATTCTGAATGAAAAATGTATGATCCAAAACTTTATACAGAGTAAAAGTAGCAACAATAAAAAAACCTCAATGTGTTATTTACAATCAAAGCACTATTCTTAAAATGATTTTTAAAAGTACAAGTAAAAATTAAATAAAATTAACTTTACTTGAGTATGTGTTTTATAAAATTAGGAGTACAATCGACTAATACTAAAATATCTAAAATCAACTAGTCTCCATGCAACTGAGACTAGAGCAGTTTAAATAGCATTATGAAATTTAACTACTCCACTTTATTTTAGCTAATTTTACTTTTTGGATTTGTCTATTGCTATATTAGAATTTACTTGCCTTGGGTGATCTAAGTTATTGATCACTTTTCATGCACTTCCAAACTTCCAAAATTCTGTTGCTACTGTTTTTGTCTTGTTCTCATCTCTCCTGAATGTTTGATTTAAAATAATTTGCTGTGGGGGAGGGTTAAAATAATAATTTGCTGTATTTATATTTTAGTTATAGTTGCTGTATGTATATTTTAGTTAGATTTAGTGAAAATAGACATGTTCAATCTAGCTTCTTATGCAGAAGTCCATAATATATTCTTTATCCACTGACTTGTGTGGCCATCCTTATTACATACTATGCCAATTTATATACACTAATTTCTGATCTCCCCACACTATTATCAGTTTTATTTATTTGGGCTTTGTAGTATGTCTCATATGATGAAATAAAGATCCTCTATTTTTACAAATTGATTTAGCAGCTCATGAAATATTCTTAGAAGCAAATTTTAGAGGCAGGTTTTCAATTTTCATTTATAATTTTGCTATGATTTTGGGTGAGTTTATTAACAAGGACAGTTAATGTGTTTACACTAAATATTTAGGGGTCCCCCATTAACTTAGTGTATATATAATCTATTTTTGTCAGGTCTTTTAAAGTTTTCTCTATTAGAGTTTTGCAGAATTTTGTAGTTTTTACATGGATAACATTCTAGATGATACATATTTTTGGTCATTACCATAAACAGTACCTTATTGTCTATAATATTCTATAATTTTGCTATTACTAATCAATCACTAGTTTTTATATTGATCTCATACTTTTTCCTCTTGCTGGACTTTTTCTTTTTAGTTCTAATGATGTCTATTAATCATCCTGGGTTTTCTATATGAATAACATAGCTTCATTGTGAGGTAGGAAACAGGCAGGATGTATTTTCCCCACCCAACAGAAAAAAATAAAAAGCAGCTGGAATGAGCAAATGGCACCTACCAACCCCGTAACAGTTTACAAATGCCACAGCAACACCCAAAAGTTATTGTCACTTTTTCAGAGATTTTGGATCAATCTGACCCTGAATTTACATATAATTAACAAATGGGTATAAATACAGCTAGCCACGGACTGCTGCTCTGAGCACACTGCCTATGGGTTAGCCCTGCTTTACAAAGAGCAGCCACTCTGCTCTACACTGCCACTTCAGTAAAACTGCTTTTTTCCACTGCTTACTCTGTCTAAATTATTTCCTGACCAAAGTAAAAAACTCTCCCAGTGTAGACCCCAATCTGGGGGCTCACCTATCCTGCATCAATTGCATTAATTGAACAGTTTTAAAGGTCTATTGTTTAGTATATTTTAAACATTTGTAATCAGCTTTTGTATTAGTCTACTCTCACACTGCTAATAAAGACATATCCGAGACTGGGTAATTTATAAAGGAGTGACATTTAATTGACTTACATATCCATATGCCTGGGGAGGCCTCACAATCATGGCAGAAAATGAATGAGGAGCAAAGTCACTTCTTACATGGTGGCAGGCTAGAGAGAGCTTTTGCAAGGGAACTCCCATTTATAAAACCATCATTATCTTGTGAGTCTTATTCACTATCATAAAAACAGCACAGGAAAGACCCATACCCACGATTCAGTTACCTCCCACAGGTTCCCTCCCATGATGTGGGAATTATGGGAGCTACAATTCAAGATAAGATTTGGGTGGGGTCACAGCCAAACCATATCAGCTTTTCAATCAATATATTTAAAATTTTAGATATTTTTGTTGATTGTAGATATTTTAATATTAGTTGATTGTACTAATTTTATAAAACACATACTCAAGTAAAGTTAATTTTATGTAACTTGTACTTTTAAAAATCGTTTTAAGAATAGTGCTTTGATTGTAAGTAACATGTTGAGTTTTTTTATTGTTGCTATTTTTACTCTACATAAAAGTTTTGGATCACACATTTTTCATTCAGAATTCTATAGACTTGCTCTTTTGTCTCTTGAATTTTACATTACAGAAGAGCAAATTATGACTAACTTACTTTTTGTAAGACTAGTGAAGACATAGGCAACTGTTAAGAGTTTGCATTTGAGTTAATAATAAGTATTTTATATTTTTAAGGCTGCACAAAAAGTAATTCATCAAGGTTTAACTATGAGTATCATTTACATACTCATGAAAATGTAAATAGTAGCTATGAGTAGTGCCAAATTATAACTCTATTAGGAGAATGGAAATGGGAAGGATATACACTGACATATGTGGTGGATGGAGTCATAGAAAGAGTCTTCTGATAGGAAGTGAAAGGATGATATTCAAAACTAAACAATAAAGAAACAACAATGTTATTTAGCATGTTATTTATAGCTATGGAGGTAAATAACAAAAACAATGAGCTGAAAAAAATGAAAGTAGATTTTCCCAAGTTAATACATATGTTAATGCAATTGTAATTAAAATCTCAACAATTTTTTTCACAAGATGGTGAGAAGAGAGGCTTGAAAAAATGCTTTAAAGCTGTAAAACAATACTTAGAATCATACAATTATTTGGAAATGAGGGTAATTATGTGTGCTTGCATGCCAGATAGCACATCATATGCTTTATTTTCAGTAATTTAGACATTACTGTATCGTCTCAAAATTTTTCAGAACAGTGATACTGAATAAAATGATCAGATGTAAACATAAGATCTTAAAAATCTGTAACAGATTTTTTTTTTCTCCTGAGAAGGAGTCTCTCTCTGTCACCCAGGCTGGAGTGCAGTGGTGCAATCTTGGCTCACTGCAACCTCCACTTCCCAGGTTCAGGTGATTCTCCTGCCTCAGCCTGTTGAGTAGCTGGGACTACAGGTGTGCGCCACCATGCCTGGCTAATTTTTGTATTTTTAGTAGAGATAGGTTTCACTATGTTGGGCAGACTGCTCTTGAACTCCTAACCTCCTGATCCACCCGCCTCAACCTCCCAAAATGCTGGGATTACAGGCATGAGCCACTGTGCTGGGCCAGGAAAATTTATTAGTGGTAAAATACAAAATCACGTGATAAATACTTCTGGAATAGTTACTTGAAGAGTAAAAAGTGTAATATATTATGTATACATATACTTATATGCTTTTATAATTATGAGTAATTATAAAAATAAAAAATAAAATATTTTAAATAAAACGTAATTTAGTATTTTTTTCTTCAGGTGGCAAAGTCATTTCTAAGCAAAACCTGAAAAAAAAAGCAAAAGAAAACTAACAATTTTGACTAAATAAAAATTAAGGTTATTGTATATCTAAAAATACCATGAGAACAATAAATTTACCTCTACAAAGTTGAAATTTTTCAATATTCAGAAAGCATTAGTATGTAGTTTACTTAAAAATTATGTAGTGTAAAAGTGACTGCACTTAGATTGTAATAATTCCCAATACCTATTTAATTAAAGTTATTTCAATTCTAAGGTAACATCCTAAAGATTTAAAATATTTAATTGTGAATTTCATTCAGAGATGTTGTAAATTTATCTTAGATCAGTTCAGCAATTACTATATCTAATAGGTATACACAGTAACGAAATTTGCATTAATAAATATATTGTCCTTTTCTTACCCCTCCCTTTTTTCTCTTTTTCTTTTCTTTTTTGAGACAGAGTCTTGCTCTGTCTCCCAGGCTGGAGTACAGTGGCACAATCTTGGCTCACTGTAACCTCCACCTCCTGGGTTCAAGTGATTCTCCTGCCTCAGTCTCCCCAGTAGCTGCTATTACTGATGCACACCACCACGCCCAGCTAATTTTTGTATTTTTAGTAGAAACGGGGTTTCACCATGTTGGCCAGGCTGATCTTGAATTCCAGACCTCAGATGACCTGCCTGCCTCAGCCTCCCAAAGTTTTGGGATTACAGGCATGAGCCATCATGCCTGGCCTTACCCCTCATTTTGTTTTTGTTTTTGTTTTCTTTTTTTGAGCCGGAGTTTGCCTTTTGTTGCCCAGGCTGGAGTGCATTTGTGCGATTTTGGCTCACTGTAACCTCCACCTCCTGGGTTCAAGTGATTCTCCTGTCTCAGCCTTCTGAGTAGCTGAGATTACAGGTGTGTGCCACCACACCAGGCTAATTTTTGTATTTTTAGTAGCCAGGCTGGTCTTGAACTCCTGAGATCAGGTGATCCATCGGCCTCGGCCTCCCAAAGTGCTGTGATTACAGGCATGAGCCACTGCACCTGTCCTACCCCTCGTTTTTATATCCATTATGAAAGCATAGTTTGTATGTAACTATCTAAATCTCCTTTTACTTTTTTGTATGTGGCATAAAGTATACATAAGATAAAATTAATCATTTCAACCATTTTTAAGTGTACATTTCAGTGGCGATAATTATATCCACAATTGTACAACCATTATAGCTGTCCACTCCCAAAATCCTTTTATTGCCCCATATAGAAATCTCATAATCATTAAACGAACTCTTAATAGCCTCTAAACTACCTTCTGTCTTTATGAATTTTCATATTCTAGGTATTTTGTATAAGTGCAATCATACAATGTTTGTCTATTTGTGTTTGGTTTATTTTACTTAGTATTATGCCTTTAAGTTTTATCCATGTTTATCATTTATCAGGATGGCATTTCTATTTAAGGCTAACATTATTCCATTGTATGTATACAGTATTTATTCATCTATTTAGAGACATGTGAGTTGTTTCCTCTTAAGCACTATATTTTAAAGCAGTCTCTTAATCAATTTAGTTCGAGTTATTTTAATGCCACATGTGCAATGTTTTATATTTTGTATCCAGCTGCCACAGTAAGCATGAAAACACTAATTCTAAACCTCTTCAGTTTATTAGCAGTATAAATATTTCTATTAACCTCTATTGCAAAAAACAAAAAGCATCAGAATTTTCTAAATATGAATATTATATTTAGAAAATTTTGTAGGTGAACATGCAAATTCCAAAATTTTAAGCCGCAAAAACTGTTTTGCCTTATATTATTATATTTTTGGAATGTAAATCTTAAAATAATTGATCATAACATTTTATTAAAATAAAGTACTATTCTTACAGATAGCAACATTTTGTGAAGACATACACTGGTAATCAGCTAAATTATTCTTTTATTAAAAGATTACAAGTACCAAAAAATTATATTTTAAAAAATGCTAAGCTTAAATTTTATTTGCTTCACATCAGAAATATGTTCATAAGTGACAATTGGAATCCTGATTTATTTCCTGTTAAAAGATGTTTGCAATGATAGTGTTAAATATATCAAAAGACCAAAAAGGAATGTAAATATGCAACTGTAATTCAAATTTCTTATGTAATTTAAATTGACACATGTTGATTACATGTCAATAATTTTCTCTAAAATGTGGGATGGGGGATGTAAAAGAGTGAAATTCTATTGTTTGAAATTGGGTTCTCTGTAGGTGTTTTTTCTAAAAGTGTTTATGTAAAGTGCCTTGTCATCTAACTAAAGAGTTTTCTTTTTATTTCTTATTTTTATTTTATTATAAATCTATGCCATTAGGACTTTAGTTTTTGATAGTTTATTTATACAAATAGATTAACACAAATTTAAAAATGTATTTTGCTGAACAGTATTCAATTATACTTTTTATTTGACTTTATCAGCACCTCCATTTCCTTGACTTGTCAAATTTCTTTGTATCTGTCAGCCCTTGCCTATCTTAATACCTCCTGCAAAGTTTCGTGCATCAAGCTATTTCGGCTATTCTCTTAATACTGCCCTAGATTGTCTTATTCCATTGACCTTGTATCACAATTATCTGGAAATTCTTAAGAGGAAAATTGTCAAAAGGTTACGGTAAATTCAAATAATAAAGTATAATGAAGTTTTCTTTTAAAGCTACATCTGCCGGGCGCGGTGGCTCACGCCTGTAATCCCAGCACTTTGGGAGGCCAAGGCGGGTGGATCACGAGGTCAAGAGATCGAGACCATCCTGGTCAACATGGTGAAACCCCGTCTCTACTAAAAATACAAAAATTAGCTGGGCGTGGTGGCGTGCGCCTGTAGTCCCAGCTACTCGGGAGGCTGAGGCAGGAGAATTGCTTGAACCCAGGAGGCGGAGGTTGCGGTGAGCCGAGGTCCTGCCATTGCACTCCAGCCTGGGTAACAAGAGCTACACTCCGTCTCAAAAAAAAAAAAAAAAAAAAAAAAAAGCTACATCTACATATATTGATGATTCTCTTTATTTTTCTTCCTGGATAATTTTGAAAATTGTTCTTTATTCTTAGAATTTATACACTTGAATATGATAGGTCCAATTGCATGTCTCATTTTTTTGCTGCTCAGGAAACATTTTCAATTTGGTGACACAAATTTTTGTACTCAGCTCTAGAAGTTTCAGCTCTAATGTAATCCAATTTCTCTTCATGTTATGTCCTTGCTCCAAGTATTTCCATCTTGTGACCTTAGATCTTGTCATTGTTTTCATTCTGTATTTTTACAAATTCTGCTGCTTGAATTGTTTTCCTCATCTTGTATTTTGAGTTTGAGATAGTTTTTTAAACATTTATTTTCTAATCAGCATTTTGTTCTTTATCCAGTTTACTACTTATTAACTTGCTTTTTAAGTTTTATGATCATAGTTCTTAATCTGAGGAAAATCTTTCTAAATCTCAATATTGTGTATTTTGTTTTGTATTTGCAGTTTTGTCCATTGGTGTGTGTGCCTTACATATTTAACTCAATATAGATTTTCAAAAATATTACTAGTTATTTGCTGGAACATTTGTTTTCGTATATTCTATTAATTCCTTCTTTTCAGTATGTTTATTCTCAGAATGTAGTAATTTTCTTTTACATTTTTCATCCTTAGAAAATATCTTTTTTTTTTTTTTTTTACAGAATGTGGAGTTAAACTGTGTTCCCTTTATGTGCCCCTATTTAAAGTGTTCTGATCCAGATGAAAAGAGAAGAGGAACACACCCCTACTTTTGCCCTGCTCAGGAGGCTGAGAGGAAGCCATGTTTGGGTGAGCTCTGAAATCTGCTTTCCAGGAGAATAGGTGGCATCAATATTTGTTCCCCAATGACATCCCCATATTTCACTTTTGCTACACACCAAAGGCATTTCAAAATCTAATTTTAATCTCACTATACTATATTCCCTCCTATAAATGTAAAATATGAACATCAAGCTTTATTTGCACAAGTAATCTATGACTACAGTCCCAAAGGGAGAAAAAGGGCATTCAAACATACATGAAAAGCTAAATATCTCCATTACCACCTCCTACCCATTCTTTCTTTAGAGAGGCTACTGCCATCACTTTAGTCTAGATTATTCTAGATTAGTTCCTATTTTCTCTATTCTTTTTCCAGGTAATTTCATCCAAACAGCATTACATTCCATTTATATGCCATTGATGTCCAAATTTTATGCTCAGTTCTACTTCTAAAATCCTTTAACTGCGCATACAAATAAAAATATTCTAGAAAAGTGTTTTGTACAAGATGGACACTCAATAAATATTTTGAATGGGCAACACACACAGTATAATATGCCAAGTATATATGTGTATATATATACACACACATCTACACACACACAGAGAGAATACATACACCTATATTTTTGTTCTCTGAAGTGTGTTTAAACAATAGTAGCATTCTATATGGATTTTTCATTTTATTTTCCATTTAACAATAAATTTTAAAAACTCTGCTGTTTTAGTATGTAATGATCTTATCTTGTTATTCTTATCTATGCATAGTATTCCATTTTATACTTATTATTGCTAGACATTTGGTGGCTTTTTTTTTTTTTTGCTATTGTAATGAATCCTGCAGTGGCCATCCTTGTACAAATGGTTTTGTGCAATAAATTACTTATTGGCAGTTTACATGTTATTGCACACATAGTTCTGTAGATTAGATACTGAGAAGTGTAATCTCTAAAGAAAGAGCATTTTCACGCATTTTCTATATTTTCATCTTATTATAAGTTTGTAATTTAAAAGTTACGTGATGCACACCTGGAATTCTGAGGACCTCAAACCTTTAGCCTGGTACACCTGCAGCATGTATATTTATGCAGTCTTACAAAATATATTACCAAACTTTTCTCAAAATGAGGAAGTCTGTTCTTTTGCAGCTAATAAAAACTCGTAATGCAAGCGAAATAGAAGAAATGGGTCAAAGCCACCAGTAAGTTGATATGGTGTATGTTTTTATTGAGTAACACTTTTTTAAAAAAATTAGGCTTGCTGAAATGTCAACAAGGATAGAGATGGAAAGGAAGAATATTTCATGAAGGTGAGAAAACAAGCATAGGCTGGTTCATCTTCTGCTTTAAAAATTTACTGCTGTTATCAGACAGACTGTTAAGGGATCATAAAGTTTCTTATAATTTATTGCATAAAGTGAAGACAGAAAATGAAGATAATGGCAGTTTTATTTAAAATTCCAGAGTCCTGGATATGCTACACATCTTTTATCCTGTAACTTATAGGTTAATAACTGAGCGGTATTTTGAATAATTGTCTTAAGTAAATAACACAACCACATTTACGTGTATGTTACTAGTCATGAAAAATTATACTATTGCATAAGGTTGACTTATTAAGGTAAGAAAATAAGGAATTCATTTAGAAAGCTTTTTAGTAGGAATGGATGAATAAGAATATATAATGTGCAATGTTCCAAAATCAATGATCCCATATCACTTTTTGTTTCTGAAAGTCGATAAAAGCAAGCTATAAATGCAGAGTAAGTGCTGTCCTGGAAGTTATGGGACTGGATGTAGCTTGAACAAACCTTGGCGGGCAGTGAATAGCAACGAGAGGAAGAGTACCCTATGCCGTATGAAGGTTAGACTCAGGAGGTCAGTGTACAAAAGAGGGCTGAAAATTTAAAAACACAGATTTTTGTTTTAATTGTACTTTAGGTTCTGGGGTACATGTGCAGATCATGCAGGATTGTTGCATAGGTGAATATATGGCAAGGTGATTTGCTGCCTCCATCCCCCTTATCACCTATCTCTGGCATCTCTCCCCATGTTTTCCCTCCCCAACCTCCCCATCCCCCACTGTCCCTCCCCAGTACCCCCCATCAGATCCCAGTGTGTGATGCTCGCCTCCCTGTGTCCATGTGTTCCCATTGTTCAACACTCACCTATGAGTGAGAATATCCAGTGTTTAGTTTTCTGTTCTTGTGTCATTTTGCTGAGAATTATGGTTTCCAGATTCATCCATGTCCCTACAAAAGACATGAACTCATCCTTTTCTATGGCTGCACAGTATTCCATGGTGTACATGTGCCACATTTTCTTTATCCAGTCTACCATTGATGGGCATTTGGGCTGGTTCCAGGTCTTTGCTATTGTAAACAGTGCTGCAATGAACATATGTGTGCATGTGTCTTTATAATAGAATGATTTATAATCTTTTGGGTATATACCCTGTAGCATGATTGCTGGTTCAAATGGAATTTCCATTTCTAGATCCTTGAGGAATTGACACACTGTCTTCCACAACGATTGAACTAATTTACACTCCCACCAACAGTGTAAAAGTGTTCCTAGTTCTCCACATCCTCTCCAGCATCTGTTGCAGATTTTTTAATGATCACCGTTTTAGCTGGCATGAGATGGTATCTCAATGTGGTTTTGATCTGCATTTCTTTAATAACCAGTGATGAAGAGCATTTTTTATATGTTTGTTGGCCTCATAAATGTCTTTTTTTGAAAAGTGTCTGTTCATATCTTTCACACACTTTTGAATGGGTTTGTTTTTTTCTTGTAAATCTCCTTTAGGTCTTTATAGATTCTGGATATTAGCCCTTTGTCAGATGGGTAAATTGCAAAATTTTTTTCCATTCTGGTGGTTTCCAGTTCACTCTAATGATAATTTTTTTTTTTTCTGTGCAGAAACTCTTAAGTTTAATTAGATCCCATTTGTCTATTTTGGCTTTTGTTGCCATTGCTTTTGGTGTTTTCGTCATGAAGTCCTTGCCTACACCTATGTCCTGAATGGTTTTGCTTAAGTTTTCTTCTAGGGTTTTTATGATATTTGGTTTTATGTTTAAATCTTTAATCCATCTGGAGTTGATTTTAGTGTAAGGTGTAAGGAAGGGGTCCAGTTTTAGCTTTCTGCACATGGTTAGCCAGTTTTCCCAACATCATTTCTTAAACAGGGAATCCTTTCCCCATTGCTTGTTTTTGTCAGGTTTGTCAAAGATCAGATGGTTGCAGATGTGTGACATTACTTTGGAGGCCTCTGCTCTATTCCATTGGTCTATATCTCTGTTTTGATACTAGAACCATACTGTTTTGATTACAGTAGCCTTGTAATATAGTTTGAAGTCAGGTAGCATGATGCCTCCAGTTTTGTTCTTTTTGCTTAGGATTGTCTTGGATATACAGGCTCTCTTTTGGTTTCATCTGAAGTTTAAAGTGGTTTTTTTTTTTTTCCAGTTCTGTGAAGGAGGTCAATGGTAGCTTGACCGGGAGAGCGTTGAATCTATAAATTACTTTGGGGAGTGTGGCCATTTTGACAACATTGATTCTCCCTAACCATAAGCATGGAATATTTTTCCATCTGTTTGTGTCCTCTCTTATTTCCTTTAGCAGTGGTTTGTAGTTCTCCTTGAAGAGGTCTTTTATATCCTTTATTAGTTGTATTCCTAGGTATTTGATTCTCTTCGTAGCAATTGTGAACGGGAGTTTGCTCATGATTTGGCTCTCTGTTTGTCTGTTATTGGTGTATAGGAATGCTTGTGATTTTTGCACATTGATTTTGTATCCTGAGACTTTGATGAAGTTGCTTATCAGCTTAAGGAGATTTTGTGCTGAGACAATGGGGTCTTCCAAATATACATTCATGTCATCTGCAAATAGAGACAATTTGATTCCTCTTTAGCTAATTGAGCTAATTGAATACCCTTATTTCTTTTTCTTGCCTGATTGCTCTTACTAGGATCTCCAATACTATATTGAATAGGAATGGTGAGAGAATAGCTTTTATTATTTTAGATATGTTTCATCAATGCCTAGTTTATTGAGAGTTTTTAGCATAAAGGGCTGTTGAATTTTGTTGAAGGCCTTCCCTATATCTATTTAGATGATCATGTGGCTTTTGTCTTTAGTTCTGTTTATGTGATGGATTACGTTTATAGATTTGCATATTGAACCAGCCTTGTATCCCCAGAATGAAGCCTACTTGATCGTGATGGATAAGCTTTTTGATGTGCTGTTGCATTTGGTTTGCCAGTATTATATTGAAGATTTTTGCATCAATGTTCATCATGGATATTGGCCTGAACTTCTCTTTTTTAGTTGAGTCTCTGACTGGTTTTGGTATCAGGATAATGTTGGTTTCATAAAATGACTTAGGGAGGTTTTCCTCTTTTTGTATTGTTTGGAATAGTTTCAGAAGGAACTGTACAAGCTCCTCTTTATAGGTCTGGTAGAATTTAGCTATAAATCCATGTGGATGTGGACTTTTTTTGTTTGGTCAGCTATTAATTGCTGCCTCTATTTCAGATCTTGTTATTGGACTGCTCAGGGATTCAACTTCTTCCTGGTTTAGTCTTGGGAGAGTGTAAGTGTCCAGGAATTTATCCATTTGTTCTGGATTTGCTGGTTTATGTGCATAGAGTTGTTTGTAGTAATCTCTGATAGTATTTTCCATTTCTGTGGAATCGGTGGTGATATCCCCTTTAACATTCTTTATTGTATCTATTCAATTCTTCTCTCTTTTCTTTTTTATTAGTCTGGCTAGTGGTCTGTCTATTTTGTTGATATTTTCAAAGAACCAGCTTCTGGATTTATTGATTTTTGAAGGTTTTTTTGTGTCTCTATTTCCTTCAGTTCTGCTCTGATATTAGTTATTTCTTGCTGCTAGCTTTTGAGGTTTTTGATCTTGCTCCTCTAGCTCTTTCAATTTTGACGATAGGGTGTCAATTTTTATCTTTCCTTGCTTCTCATGTTGGCATTTTTGCTATAAATTTCCCTCTAGACACTGCTTTAAATGTGTCCCAGAGATTCTGGTATGTTGTGTCTTCATTCTCATTGGTTTCAAAAAACATCTTTATTTCTGCCTTTATTTCATTGTTTATCCAGTTGACATTCAGGAACAAGTTGTTCAGTTTCCATGTAATTGTGCAGTTTTGAGGTGGTTTCTTAATCCTGAGTTCTAGTTTGATTGCACTGTGGTCTGAGAGACTGTTTGTTATAGTTTCTCTTCTTTTGCATTGGCTGAGGAGTGATTTACTTCTAATTATGTGGTCAGCTTTAGAGTAAGTGTGATGTAGTGCTGAGAAGAATGTGTATTCTGTGGATTTGGAGTGGAGAATTCTGTAGATGTCTATTAGGTCCGCTTGGTCCAGATCTGAGTTTAAGTCCTGGATATACTTGTTGATTTTCTGTCTCATTGATCTGTCTAATACTGACAGAGGAGTGTTGATGTCTCCCACTACTATTGCATAGGAGTCTAAGTATCTTTGTAGATCGTTAAGAACTTGCTTTATGTATCTTGGTGCTCCTGTATTGGGTGCACATATATTTAGGATAGCTATCTCTTCTTGTTGCATTGATCATTTTACCATTATGTAATGCCCTTCTTTGTCTCTTTTGATCTTTGTTGGTTTGAAGTCTGTTTTATCAGAGATTAGGATCGCAATCCCTGCTTTTTTTTCTCTTCATTTGCTTAGTAAATCTTCTTTCATCCTTTTATTTTGAGTCTATGTATGTCTTTGCCCGTGAGGTGGGTCTCCTGAATATAGCGTATCAATGGGTTTTGGAGTTTTATCCAGTTTGCCAGTCTGTGTCTTTTGATTGGGGCATTTAGGTCATTTATATTTAATGTTAATATTGTTATGTGTGAATTTGATCCCGCTATTTTGTTATTGGCTGGTTGTTTTGCCCATTAGTTGAAGCGGGTTCTTCACTGAATCATTGGTCTTTACCATTTGGTACATTTTTGCAGTAGCTGGTGCTGGTTGTTCCTTTCCATGTTCAGTGTTTCTTTCAGAAGGTCTTGTAAGGGAGGCCTAATGGTGATGAAATCTCTCAGTAATTGCTTGTCCATAAAGGATTTTATTTCTTCTTCACTCATGAAGCTTAATTTGGCTGGGTATGAGATTCTGGGTTGAAAGTTCTTTTAAGGTTATTGAATATTGGCCCCCACTCTCTTCTGGCTTGTAGAGTTTCTGCTGAGAGAGTCTCTCTGAGTCTGATGAGCTTCCCTTTGTGGGTGATCTGATCGTTCTCTCTCACTGCCCTTAGCATTTTTTCCTTCATTTCAACCCTGGTGAATCTAACAAAATGTGCCTTGGGGTTGCTCTTCTTGAGGAATATCTCTGTGGTGTTCTCTGTATTTCCTGGATTTGAATGTTGGCCTGCCTTGCTAGGTTGGGGAAGTTTTGGATAACATCCTGAAGAGTGTTTTCCAGTTTGGATTCATTCTCCCTGTCACATTCAAGTACACCGATCAAGCATAGATTAGGTCTTTTCACATAATCCCATATTTCTTGGGGACTTTGTTCATTTCTTTTCACTCCTTTCTCTCTAGTCTTACTTTCTTATTTTATTTCATTGAGTTGATCTTCAATCTCTGATATTCTTTCTTCTGCTTGATCAATTTGGCTATTAAAACTTGTGCATGCTTCACGAAGTTCTTGTGCTGTGTTTTTCAGCCCCATTAAGTCATTTATTTTATTCTCTAAGCTGGTTATTCCAGTTAGCATTTCGTCTAACCTTTTTTCAAGGTTTTTATTTTCTTTGCATTGGGTTAGAACATGTTCCTTTAGCTCAGAGTAGTTGGTTAATATCCACCTTCTGCAGCCTTCTTCTGTCAATTCATCATACTCATTCTTCATCCTGTTTTGTTCCCTTGCTGGTGAGGAGTTGTGACCCCTTGGTGGAGGACAGGCATTCTGGTCTTTGATATTTCATCGTTTTTGTGTTGGTTTCTTCCCATCTTCGTGAATGTATCTAGTTTTGATCTCAGGGAGCCGCTTGAACAGGTTGTTTCTTGTCTGCCTGCAGAGGCACTGCTGGGCTGCCACGGGTTCAGTTGAGAGGCCGCATACATTTCCTGTGTCATTTGTTTACACAGGAAGATCAGACCCGCCTCTGCAATGGTGGCTGCCCTTTCCTGCACCAAGCTCAATCATTCTGGGTCGAGCTTGTACTGATGTGCTGGCTGCGAAAGTCTCAAGGGAGAGGGCTTCAGTTTGCTGGGCTTTGTGGGGGAGGGACCTACCTAGCTGAATCTCCTGACTCCCTGCTTTCAGCTCCCCTTCTTTCGTGGGGAGGAAGGGAGGTAGCTCCGTCCTGCAGACTTTCTCAGCATTAGCCAACACGTCCACTTAGATCTGTGCTGACAACCCACGGCACTGGCCGGGGTTGCTGCTCACCTCAATGCAGGTTTCTTGAAGGTGCTTTTCAGCCCAGTAAAGATCTCCTGGTCTGTGGGTTGCAGAGGGCTTGGGTGAAGCACAATATCCGAACCATAATGCCAGAGGAGGAGAGCCCCTGACCCTCCAGTCAGAGGCACTTCCAGGGTCGGGCAGTACCCTGCTCTGCCTTGGTTTTCCCTCTTTGGGTTATACCCACTGTCCAGCCAGTCCCTTTGAAATGAACCTGGTACCTCATTTGAAAATGCAGAGATTACTCACTTTCTGCATCTCCCTCACTGGGAACTGTACTCCAGAGCTGCTTCTTGCCTCTATTCTCTCTTAAAAACTTAAATTTTTAACTTGTTATCTGCTGATATGGAAGGGCAACAAATAGTAAACTTGCATTATAGAATTATAGTTTAAGAATTAGGGAGGTTAACTTAGGCAAAGTTATTAAGCCACAGCACATATGGTGATCTATGCTAGCCCTAATTCAAATTAGAGTGTCCACATGAACTTCTGCAAGTCACTTTGCCTTGTCTCTAACGTCCTTCATTTGTTAAGTGAGGTGAGGGGCACTCTGATCTCTAAGTTATTGTCTAGTCCTTCATTCCATAACTCAATGTTCTTTAAAATCAAAAGAAGACTGTTGCTCAACTAATTTTTTTCTGCAGCCTGAATGCATTTAACATTTTTTTCTTGCCAAAAACAAATGCCTAAATGTGGCTTATTTGGTTGTCTATAAATACAGTATATTAGAGCAACTGTTAGGAAGAACAAATGGAAAGAGTATCAGACAACCCCTTTCACAATCATTTCAGGTAACCAAGAATGTTGTTGATATAGTTGATCTTATTCTATGCTCTAGGCTTATTTCCCTTCCCAAGTATTCATTAAAAACTTAATCTCAATGAAGTAGGTGGGATAAATCTTAAATGATTAAAGCCAGTGGAATTTGGACTTCAGTCACAAATGTGCCCATAACTTATTGCTTGCTAAATTCCATTTTTATCTCTATAATATATCTTGTTTTCAGTATGTCAGGCAAAATGAACTTTTCCACTACTCTAGCAAACATTCTTTATGTTCATTCAATATATTTTCCTTACAAAATTGATAGTGCCTTGAAAATACATAGAGCCTATGATTTTTCCTGTCCCACAAGAGTTCAATGTACATCCTTTAACTCTGAACTCATACTTCCCAATTCTTTTTGTTGTTGTTGTTGCTAACAATTTCCAAGTAACTGGGTCTATCAGACATAAATTATACAATTTCCTTTATGAGTTAAATGCTGAAAAATGTATATTTAAAAAAATAGTTATCATAGCATCTTCACTAATGATATCACAAATTAATTACTGATTTTTAAAAGTACATTTACTAATCCACTTTAAGGTTTGATGGCTCATAATGGTGTCTGGAAGACTACGTGCACATTTGCATGCGTGTGTGTGTGTGTGCGTGTGTGTTATAGACTGAAATAATACATAAACTGGGATACTTGAGCCAATAAGTCTTATGACTTTCGTAAGAAAAAATAAAAATTTGCATTAAAAATAAGAGACTTAATTCTCACTGTTAAAAATAAGAGAAGAAGAAACACCCCCCAAACTCCCTTCCCAGCTTTTTTTGAGTATTTACTTTAGAAAATATATAATTGTTAGTATTGTCTCCAGTTAAGCCTCTTGAAAACTAGATAGGATTTTTTGTTGCCTTTATATCCAAGAAAATCTTTCTGGAGAATGTGGAAGCCATCTTTTTGAAATGTAAATACCGAGATACTACCCCTTTCCCAGTTTCTCTGGAAAAGTAGGAGCCTAACTTCAGTGAGTTCCTTGTTCCAAGTTGCAAAATCACCTCATCATAAATATAGGAGTTTGCTTTTTGTATTTTCCTCTGGATAGGGTCAATTAACTAATATAGATGGTCATCCAATTACTAGGTAAAGTGAGAACGGACTAAGTGTGTACAATGGTGGTATCATGTACTCTTCCTTGATGACAAATTATTCTTTATATTTTGGTAGCTATATAATTTTTATTTTATCTTTTATTTTAATTTTTATTCCAATAGGTTTTTGGGGAACAGATGGTGTTTGGTTACATGAATAAGTTATTTGGTGGTGGTTTCTCAGATTTTGTTGCACCTATCACCCAAGCAGTGTACACTGTACCCAATATGTAGTCTTTTATCCCTCACCACCCTCTACCCTTCTCCTCAAGTCCCCAAAGTCTAAGGTATCATTCTTGTGCCTATGTGTCCTCATAGCTTAGTTCCCACATATGAGTTAGGACATACGATGTTTGATTTTCCATTCCTGAGCTACTTTACTTAGAATAATAGTCTCTAATTTAATCCAGGTTGCTGCGAATGCCATTATTTCATTCCTTTTTATGTCTGAGCAGTATACCACACACACACACACACACACACACACACACACACACACACACACACACATTTTCTACATCTACTCATTGATTGATGGGCATTTGGGCTGGTTCCATATTTTTACAATTGCAAATTGTGCTGCTATAAACATGCATTTGCAAGTATCTTTTTCATATAATAACTTCTTTTCCTCTGAGTAGACACTTAGTAGTGTATTGCTGGATAAAATGGTAGATCTACTTTTAGGTCTTTAAGGAATTTCTACAGTTTTCCATAGTGGTTGTACTTGTTTACATTCCCACCTATGGTGTAAAAGTGTTCCATTTTCACCACATCCATGCCAACATGTATTATTTTTTGAATTCTTTTTAAATTATGGCCATTCTTTCATATGGTTTTGATTTGCATTTCCCTGATACTTAGTGATGTTGAGCATTTTTCCATGTGTTTGTTGACTATTTGTATATCTTCTTTTGATAATTGTCTATTCATGTCCTTAGCTCACTTTTTGATGGGATTCGTTTTCCTTGCTGATTTTTTTTTTTTTTTTTAGCTCTTTGTAGATTCTGGATATTAGTCCTCTATTAGATGGATAGATTGTGAAAATTTTCTTGCACTCTGTGGGTTGTCTGTTAACTCTGCTGATTATTTCTCTTGCTGTGTAGAAGCTTTTTAGTTTAATTAAATCCCATCTATTTATCTTTGTTTTTATTTCATTTGTTTTTTGGATCTTGATCGTGAAGTCCTTACCTAAGCAATGTCTAAAAGGGTTTTTCTTCTAGAATCTTTGTGATTTCAGGTCTTCAATTTAAGTCTTTGATCCATCTTGAGTTGATTTTTGTAGGTGAGAGATAAGGATCCAGTTCCAAAAGCATTTTCTTCTACACTGGCTCCATGTTTAGGGCCAGCACCTGTGACTCATGGTAGGTAGGTGGGCTCAGGTTGCCAGAACTACTTTGCCTACAGTCCCAAGAGCTAACTCTGAGGATGTAGATCTCTAGGAGCAGATATTAATCAATGACTGATGAAGGCAAAGGGTACAGAAATTCTGGCTTCCTGTCCCTCTGATTAAAAACATTCTGAGGTACAAGCTCCACTATTTCTGAAGCTCCCTCACAGAATTAAATTGGGGAAATTTTGTTCAATATGGTACCCTTGGTTAGCCTCTCCCTCTTGGGCATTCCTAGTCCCACTTTCCTGCGAGCATTTCCTGGGAACATTGCTATTGATAATGTCCACAGATCTTCATCTAACATATTCTTAGATTAGAGAATTCAGTCTAAGAAATGCTTTTTACTTTCAATTCCAGTTTCAGCACGGAGACAGATTACCTCTTGCCACACCCAGTGCTAGCACCAATTTGAGGATTACTGATCCATCTGGAAACCAGAAGAGAGCTGTCATCCCAGGGCTCAGTTTCCATTTTAGGTACGTGCTCAAAAAGAGCATCGTTTTTCTAGAGATATTAAAAGAAGATGACCTAAGTGGTTAGTGAGTATGATCTCTGACTGAAAATTGACATTGGATGACCCTGAAACAGAAAACGAACTTTAATAGAAAAATTGTTGAAATTCAGATACATCCTGTAGTTTAGTTAACAATATTGTTCAACAGTTAATTTTCTGGTTCTGATGATTATACTGCAATTATGTAAGATGGTGACATTAGTGGATGTGATGTGAGGGATATAAGGAAGCACTTTGTACTAAAATTAGTTTAAAATAAAAAGTTTTAAAAATATATTTGAAATCTAAAAAGAAGCAGTAGGAAAAACATGTTTTATAGCTATTTCATAGCTTTTAAAGGAGTGAAAACTTGAAAACAACTGTAGGGCAAACAGTGTTCATAAAGACATATTCCTGATAGGTCTTTCAGTTATGAAAATGTAAGGCAGAGATTAGCATCAGAAAAGATATTTGAAGACTGTCTAGAAGAAGTGCAATTGCTCAGAGCTATGATGTAAATGGTTGTAGATGTTTTACCCAGAGTTGCAACTCTGCAGACTATTTTTCCTTTAGAGAAAAGCTTCTTTTTAAACCACTGATTGAGGCTGCACTGTGCTGGAAGACTGAGATTTCTTTAGCAATAGGGCTGTATGTGTGTGGAAATATGCCCATATGATTGCCTGTATATGTTTATATGACCTAATTTAACTAGTTCATTGCAAAAAAATAAAAGGGAGGCTGAGAAGACTAAAGGAAAGACATACAAGCTTGTCTACGCTTTCCTGGAGAGAGAGTTAAAACAAAAGAACTAGTACTGACAAAGAAAAATTAAACCAGGAATATTCCTTGCATGGCACAAAGGCTAACTATCGCAGACTTTGAGAAATGTTTTGAGGCTGGACTTCTTGGTTTTGATCTCTATCTTGTTGGGCCTGGATCCAGAAGAATAAAACATGCTGAAATCCTCAGTCTCTGAATGAGGTAAACTATCCCAGATGACATGGAGACAAGATGGCATTTAGGGAGAAAAGCCCTATGATGAGGAAAGAAAACATATTACAGGTGTTAGAGAACCTCATGCAATTTGAGACTTAAAGAGGTGCTGATGGCAGATGTACATTCTTCCTTATGTTTATCACACCTATGTGTTATTTCAAATTTTCATTAAAGTCTTATCGAAGATTACAACCTTACCTAAGCTGTCTTGTAGGAATAGAGACGACCTGGAGGAGAGATAAAGGCTAGAGTCACCACATTCTGAGGACAGAATAGTGGTCGAGGTGCTGGCTTAAGAGAGGTTGATGGACTCAAAACAAAAGGAGGTGATGGACAGCAGAACTACCAGTGCTTACAGGCAGGAGGAGATGGGCAAATGGAAGCAAAATTCCATAGACTTCACTTTTGCATAAACTTGTAAACACTGAAGATATATGTGCACATCATCGACTTTTATTCAGGCTTCTTTTCTTCTCTCCTGAGACCGCTATCACCGTGGAAAATTTTAGCACTCACATTGATGACAGCAACTGTTAAAGAAAAACTTCTGACTCTTTTAAGGAAGACTTTATTCAGGACTATTGCGATCGGTGTTGAGACTATTGCAACTGGGGAGAGAAACTGGGCTCAACTCCAAATACAGCAAAGACAGCTGGGGTTTATAGTCAGTAAACAGAATTGGGGTTCAGTGGATAGAAAATTATCAGAAGAAGACATAAAGTATAGGGGGATTCTGGCTAATTTGACTTTATAGGATTCTTGCTAACTGCAGGTCAGGGTGATCACATACAAAGGATGGGGTTAAGGAATTCAATTGGATATGAAGTATGATAAGATATCAAAAGCGAGGAATCCTTCCAAAACAGACTTACCAGCATTCTTGTAGCAAGGTGACTAAGCAGGCCCAGAAAGGACAGGGGCCAAGGTTGGAAACAACTAGAGAAACTCAAAGGAGACTTACTAAAGTTTGGTCAAGGAGAGAGTCTTTGTAACCAAATATCTTAGCCCTGTAAAAATTGCCTGGCCTGTCTAAGCCACAGGTCAGTTATCTGATATAGAATGCAGGCAATAATCTCACCTATGAGATTATTCTTAATATTAAATAATAGTGTATGTAAGAACTTTATAAGTGCCCAAATATTTTCTTTCTTTCCCTTTCCAGTTCAAAAATGAATATACACAGTACTTTTCCTAAGCAATCATCCTTTTATTTTGATTTTTCTCAGGCTCCTCGCTTTTAATTAGCATTCTACTGTTAACCTAATTCAGTAAGGATCTGTTGCATGTCTGCTATGTGTCTAACACTAATTAAAAATGCTTATCAGGTTAGCATTCTAAATCCAGCCATTTGCTATGAACATCAAATTTTCCAAATTGGATATCAGGGCACATGATCCCAGAGAAAGGATATAAACATATATATATATATCTTTATATATCTTTAGGGTGTCTTTATATAAATAAATTAATTTAAAATATATATATATTTTAAATTTATATATAAGAACAGAGAACTTATATATGTATAATATATATTTTTTTAAATTAATCTATTACATATGTATTTTTTAAAATTAATCTATTTATATAAAGATACCTCAAAGGTATATAAATTAAATAAAATGTTCCTACCTGTTAGTGAATTATTCTTTCCTTACTTAGTAAATAAAATAAATAAACCCATACAACAAAATAACTTGAGAGATGCCATATGCCAGGAACTGACCACTAGGGAGAAGTAAGGACCCATTAGAGCAGACACCATCCTTTGTGCCCTGCCTGCGCCCTTCAGCCTCGGTTCCCATTTCTGCATGCTGACTCCTTGTGCGCTTTCCCTTACTCCTGTATGTGTGTCCACAAATCCTTTCCAGCACCACTATTTCTCTATTTTTTTAATCTGGCCTGGCCTTTGGACTTCTTTTTGTGCAGTAGAATGTGGCAGATGTCATGCTACACATCTTCCAAGTCAAGACCTCCAGAATTGTCTAGCTGCTTCTCTCACATTTTTGCTACCCTCAAATAGGTAGCAATACTGGAGAAAAATACCAGGTGAGCAGAGATAATTTGCCTCCACTCAGGGGTCCTAAACCTTCCAGGCCCCAGCCAACATGACTGGTGATTGCAGCTGCCTTAGTGGCCCAGGAACAACTAATGGAGTCTAGTCCAAATTGCTGACCCACAGAGCCATGAGGTACAAAATGGTTGTTTTAAGCCACAAAGTGTGAGATAGTTTATTATGCAGAAACACATGACTAGTATAACTCTTAAGAAGCCAACACCAGTGTCTCTTCCTCAGCAGACCACACTCAGGCTGCTGGATCCTACTTTAGCTGTCTGAATGATAGTCAAGTGTATCTCCTCCAATGCAGCCCTTAACCAATGACAGACAAGTGTGAGAAGGCGTGACCTACCCTTTCTCCAGAGCTCCATTACAGGTCAACACTGAATTTACCCTCTACAGGAATTATCTAAATACCGCACCCCTGCTTGTTCTCTATCCCTTCCCAGTCTGTCTCACTCCTCTATTGATTTTACCTGTGGATGCTTCCTAAATATACATTTATACAAAAATATTTTGTCTTGGGGTCTATGTCTTAGAAACCAAGTATAATACAACTTCCTAGGAAGTAGTCCTACGAAGCAGACCCTCAGAATGGGATTCTAAGTTAGATCACTCTCCAGTCAGATGCCAACAGGGACCCCATTTTGTTGATAAGGAAAGACTGGTAACTTGTGACACAGTTTACAATTGCCAAGACTTTAACCTATGGTGAATTGGGATGAGACAAAGGTTGAAGGAGATGATTAAGAGATATGAGAATAAAAAAATCATTATAAGGACTGTGGAGCTGATTGTTCTTAAGTGCCATATATGGCTGAAAAATTTAAATGGCAAGCTCTATAGATAAAAAGGCAAGCGTCACCAAGAGTGTTGTTTAGAAGATAAATAATGCAGTAAGTATGAGAACTTAAGGCTACAGTAACCACAACAGCATGGTATTGGTACCAAAACAGATATATAGACCAATGGAACGGAACAGAGAACTCATAAATAACATCTACAACCATCTGATTTTCAACAAATCTGACAAAGGCAAGCAGTGGGGAAAAGATTCCCTATTTAATAAATGGTGCTGGCAAAACTGGGTAGGCATATGCAGAAAACTGAAACTGGACCCCTTCCTCACGTCTTATACAAAATTCAACTCAAGACAGATTAAATACTTAAATGTAAAACTGAAAACCATAAAAGCCCTAGAAAAAAACCTAGGCAATACCATTCAGGACATAAGCATGGGCAAAGACTTCATGATAAAAGCACCAAAAGCAATTTCAACAAAAGCCGAAATTGACAAATGGGATCTAATTAAACTAAAGAGCTTCTGCACAGCAAAAGAAACTAGCATCAGAGTGAACAGGCAACCTACAGAATGGGAGAAAAATTTTGCAATCTACCCATCTGACAAAGGAATTTACAAGGAACTTAAACATACTTAAATGAAAGAAAAAACAATCCCATTAAAAAGTGGGCAGGATATGAACAGACACTTCTCAAATGAAGACATTTATGAGCCAAACCAACATATGAAAAAAAGCTCAACATCACTGTTCGTTAGAGAAATGTAAATCAAAACCACAATGAGATACCATCTCACGCCAGTCAGAATGGTGATTATTAAAAAGTCAGGAAACAATAGATGTTAGTGAGGCTGTGGAGAAATAGGAACTCTTTTACACTGTTGGTGGGAGTGTAAATTAGTTCAACCATTTTGGAAAACAGTGTGGCAATTTCTTAAGGATCTAGAACCAGAAATACCATTCGACCCAGCAATCCCATTACTGAGTACACACTCAAAGGATTATAAATCTTTCTACTATAAAGACAATTGCACATGTATGTTTATTGCAGCACTATTCACAATAGCAGAGATCTGGAACCAACCCAAATACCCATCAATGATAAACTGGATAAATAAAATGTGTCACATATACACCATGGAATACTATGCAGCCATAAAAAAGAATGAGTTCATGTCCTTTGCAGGGACATGGATGAAACTGGAAACCATCATTCTCAGCAAAATAACACAGGATCAGAAAACCAAACACCACATGCTCTCACTCATAAGTGAAAGTAGAACAATGAAAACACATGGACACAGGGAGGGGAACATCACACACTGGGGCCTGACTGGTGTAGTGGGGAAAGGGAGGGAGAACATTAGGACAAATACCTAATACACGTGGGGCTTAAAACCTAGATGATGGGTTAACAGGTGCAGCAAACCACCATGGCACATATATTCTTATATAACAAACCTGCACATTCTGCACATGTATTCCAGAACTTAAAATAGAATAAAATAAATATGCAAACTTACCATCACAAGTAAAAAAAATAGCATGTTTCCGGTGTCCAATAGAGATATTAAATTTGTTTTCAAAAAGATATGTGTGTTACAATATCATTGTACTTGAGGATATTGACCAGTTTTGTAACACATTCTGCCATTATATTCCAGCATTTGTAAATGACTCTTTATACTAATCACCTAGCATCCTTTTAATCAGCTTTACCATCTAACGGTTCCTTCAATAATGACTAAATAAAATTAGAATGTGCTCACTACAGGTTTGTATGGGAATCTTGTTTTTAACTTAGAAAACTCCGAAGAACAATGAGGAGGCTAGTCTAGAGGGAGCTTAGAAATTAGGAAGTACAAAATAAGGGCAGAGAGTTATGGAGGGTAAACAGGGAACAGACTATGAAGGGCTTTGCTGGCTTTTGAAAGGACTTACATTTTTACTCCGAGGGTTGTGGGAAGTATGAAAATGTTTTGAGCAAAGGAATATTAATATCTGGCTTGGGTTTTAAGGCATGGTCTGTATATGCAATAACCCAAATGCACAAAGCATAAAAGGAAAAAATATGTCATTTAAACTACATAAAAAATAAGGTCTTCAGAAAAACTAAAATGTTATAAATGATAGTTGAAAACTAATAAAAAAATCTTTGAGAAATTATTGCATATATCTGACAAAAAAACCCACAATTTCAGTAAATTAAGAGCTAATTTTGTTAAAGTATTTGGGTCAGATCCCAAGATTCCAAACATTCAAATCATATTCTGTCATCTTGTTTCCTTATTCATTTTCAATAATATTGAACTGAGTATTAGCAAACACGATGCAGCAGAGGGTTTAAATGTGCTTGCACAATTTGGTTTACTCATCTGTTTTCCTGTGATCTTCATAAGAACAGCATATCCAGGTCCCAGGTTCCAGAGTGATGAAATACATGGAGCAGATTTGAATCTCACCAGATTTCTAGAGACCAGCATAGCAGATTGACAGCTGATACACAGATCTGTAAATGAGGAAAATAAATATTTGCTATTTTAAGCATCTGAGATTTTGAAGCTGTTTGTAATACAGCTTAATTGTATCAAAAATCAATTGTAACAGACACATTCTAACAGCCTCAAAGTTTCAAATAAAAGAGGAATACACTTGTATCTTCCAAAGCCCCCTCCTTAGTATCGGCAATCTGTCTTACTATTAGAATCATATACATAAAAAGAAGTAACCTCAAGATCATGGACCTCCTGAGGAAAAAAAAAAAAAAAAAAAAAAAAAAAAAAAAAAAAAAGGCCGGGCGCGGTGGCTCACGCCTGTAATCCCAGCACTTTGGGAGGCCGAGGCGGGGGATCACGAGGTCAAGAGATCGAGACCATCCTGGTCAACATGGT